>CAUYSK010005333.1:0-45729 GCA_963575035.1 Avahi laniger | reverse complement strand
AAAAAAAAAAAAAAAAAAATTCTTTAGTTTCTTCCTCTCCTTTTTTCTGTCTTTTTTTCTGAAACTTTTTAATTAGGATATTGAACTGGTTTTCTCAATTTCTTTTTTCTCCTATTTTTAAAAAAATTCTATCTCTGATTTTTTTTTTTTTTTGGTTATACTTTCTAGAAGATTGCTTTGACTTTTTGTGAAATTATGTCCTTGTTTTGTGTTTGCATTATTTTCTCTTATATCTCTAAGGATGATGATTTTTAAAAATTTTATTAAGTTATTTTCTTCTTAATGGTCTATTTCCTCCAAATTGGTTTTTTCTTCTCTTTATTTTCGTCATTATATTTCATGCTGGAGGCTTTCCCCAGATGTCTGGTAATCTTTATTGTGTGTTCAGTGTTAAGGGTAGAAAACTAAAAAGCTTCTTAGAAGTTCTATGCTCCCAGGTGGGACTTGCTGTCAGCTTTACTGTAGGGTTATCTAGTGGGGCCATTTCACTGGACTGATTTCTTTTCTGGAGAATGAGGGTGTGGCCTCTAGAGTTTTGCTTTTGGTGGGCTTGGGCTCCATTATGAATGTACATGTTCCTCACACCCCAAGACACTCAACTATCCTTATGTTCTCCCCCATTCAAAGACTTCCATTTTTTTTTTGGAGACACAGTCTCACTGTGTCGCTCAGGCTAGAGTGCAGTGGCATCATCATAGCTCAAATTTCTGGAGTCAAGCGATGATTCTCCTACCTCACCCTCTTGAGTGGCTGGAACTATGGGCACACGCCAGCATGCTTGGTGAATTTTTGTATTTTCTGTAAAGACAGGGGTTTCACTCTTGTTCAGGCTGGTCTCGAACTCCTGGCCTCAAGCAATCCTCCTGTCTTGGCGACTTTCACCTTTCTAAAGAAAAGGCTTCAGACTTTTGCTGGGTGCAGGAAAGGCAGTTGTCTGGCTGGGTTGGCTGCCTTTTTTTTTTCATAATACCTTAAGTATTTTGCCATCAATTCAAGAAATGCATAATGCTTACCATGTAAAACTTTGGGTTAGAGACCTGGGAAGATGTAAAGAAGAACCAAATCTAAATTCTGCTGTTAAGAACTTCACATAGGCTGAGCATGGTGGCTCATGCCTGTAATCTCAGCACTTTGGAAGGCCGAGGTGGGAGGATTACTTGAGGCCAAGAGTTTCAGACCAGTCTGGGCAGCATAGCAAGACTACCGAAGATGCACACAAACATCTTTGCTGAAAAGTGCCGAGGGTAGATTTAGTGGTTTATATAATACAGATTTTAAACATACTCTCTTTTATTACTTTCTCTGTACTTATTGATAAAATGGTTTCAAAAGCACATTCCCAAAAATACACTAACATGAAGTGGATACGTTAAAATTGGCTCCTACCAAGTAACTTCCTTTGAAGACTTTTCCATGTGATTCAGCTTCTGACTGATTCTCAAGACTTCTGTCTAGTTTTCCTTATTCTAGGTCCTGCCTCTTTGTCCCCAGTTCTGGAAGGACATAGTGCTGCTAATTTTTTTCCCTCCACTTATTTTTTATTGTGATAAAATTGCCATCTTAACCATTTTTAATGTACAGTTTAGTGATATTAATAACATTCATAATGTGCAGTCATCACCACCATCCCTCTTCATAACTCATTTCATCTTGTAAAACTGAAACTCTATGCCCATTAAAACAATAGCTCCCTATTCCTCATTTCACCAGCCTCTGACAACTACTGTTCTACTTTATATTTCTATGATTTTGACTACTGTAAGTACCTCATGTAAGTGAAATCATATAATAGTGGTCTTTTTGTGACTGGCTTATTCTGCTTAGCTTAATGTCCTCAAAGCTTATCCATGTTGTAATATGTATCAGAATTTCCTTTTTAAGGCTGAATAAAATTCCCTTGTTTATGTATACCACATTTGTTTATTCATCCACTGATGGGCATTTGAGTTGTTGCCACACTTTAGCTATTGTGAATAATGCTGCTATGAACATGGTTGTACAAATATCTATGGGAAACCTTGCTTTTATTTTTATTGGGAATATACCCAGAAGTGGAATTACTGAATCATATGGTAACTCTATTTTTAATTTTTTGAGGAATCATTATACAGTTTTACACAGCAAGTGTCTGTTCCTGGGTAGCATATTCTGTATATGTATGCTAGTTCTAACTGGTTTATTGAGTTGTTTAAGTTCTCTATTTTCTTACATATTTTGTCTAGTTGTTTTATTATTGAAAGTGGCATACTGAAGTATTTAACTATTATTGTAGAACTCTCTGTCCCTTCAGTTCTGTCAGTTTTGCTTCATATATTTTGATGGTCTGTTCTTAGGTGCATAGATGTTTGTAATTGTTATATCTTCTTGCTGTACTGAACCTTTTATTGCTATATATATACATATTCCTTCTTTGTCTCATTATCTTTTTTTAGAGTCTATTTTGTCTCATGTTAGTACAGCTACCCTTAGTCTCTTGGTTGCTATTTTCATGGAATATCTTTTTCTTGTGTCTTTGGATCTAAAATGAGTCTTTTGTAGTTGGCACATAATTGGATCATGTTTTTAAATTTTATTTTGCCAATCTTTGTCTTTTAGTTGAAGAGTTTAATCTATTTACATTTAAAGTAATTACTGATACCATTTGGTATACCATTTTGATACCATTTCTATATCCCTTTTTATTCCTCGTTTCTTGCATTATTGTCTTCTTTTGTGTTTAGTTGACTTTTTGCAGTCAAATTTTTAAATTCCTTTCTCATGTCCTTTTGTGTATATCCTATAGCTATTTTTCTTTGTGGTAACCATGAGGATTACACTTAACATCCTAAAGTTATAGCACTCTAATGTGAATTTATATGTTTAACTTCAGTTAACATACAGAAACTCTGCTCTTTTAGAATTTCATCCTTACCTGTTTTAGTTGTTGATGTCACAAAATTACATCTTTATACACTATGTGTCCCAAAACATAAACTAATAATTATTTTAAATGCATGTCTCATAAATTATGTAGAAAAAAATGTGAAGTTACAAACCAAAGTTAACAATAATACTGGCTTTTAGACTAATTGTCTTTTTAAATATATTAATCTTCTAAATCACCTAGAAACCAAAAGGTAGAGTTATAGAGACAGAGGAACCACTGTTGCAGTATTACTAGATGTATTTATTATTATTGAGATATTTATTTCTTCATATGGTTTTGAGTTACTGTCTATAGTCCTTTCATTTCACCTTGTAAGATTCCCTTAAGCATTTCTTCCAGGGCAAATCTGGTGGTAATGGACCCCCTCAGCTTTTATCTGGGAATATCTTAATTTCCCCCTCACTTTAGAAGGACAGTTTTTCAGGGTATAGGATTATTGGTTGATAGGTTTTTGGTTTTTTTTTCCTTTTAGTACTTTTTATATATTGGCCCTTTGCCTCTGGCCTCCAAAGTTTTTGATGAAAAAATATGTTGATTATATTATTGAGCATCTCTTGTACATGATAAGTTACTTCATTCTCACTGCTCACAGAGATTCTTTGTCTCTGTTTTTCTTAAGTTTTATTATAATGTATCTCCATGGGTCTGTTTCACTGTATCTTCTTGGAGTTCATTGAGCTTTTTTGGATGTTTATGTCTTTCATTAAATTTGGGATGTTTTCAGTCATTATTTCTTCAAATATTCTCTCTGCTGCTTTCTTTCTCTCCCCTCTCTTGTATGTTGATCCACTTCATGGCACCTTACAAGTCCCTTAGGCTCTGTTCACTTTTCTTCAATCTTTTTTATTTTTGTTCCTTAAACTTGATAATTTCCGCTGTCCTATCTTCAGGTTTACTGATTCTTTCTTCTGCCAGCTCAAATCTGCCTTTGAATTCATCTAGTGAATCATTTCATTTCAGTTATTGGACTTTTCAGCTTCAGAATTTCTTTTTGGCTTCTTTTTGGGTTTTCTAGCTCTCTAAAGTCTTTGTCTAGTAGATCTGCCGTCAAGTCTTTTCCAGGGACAATTTCTATTGACTTATTTTTTTTCCCTTTGAATGGGCCATATTTTCTGTTTATTTGTATGCCTTGTGATTTTTTGTTGTTGTTGAAAATTGGACATTGAATATAATAATATGATAACTCTAGAAATCAGATTCTTTCCCTTTCTGAGGATTTGCTGTTGTTCATTATGTTTTTGCCTGTTGTTTTTGGATTTTGGATTGTTGTAGGCTGTCTCTGTGCTAAAGATTGGCCTAGGTGTATACTTAGGGTCTTTTCAGGTTTTTGCTGAGCCTATGCTTTTCCCTGGGTGTGCACGTTCACTTTCTAATTTTCCCTACTTAAACACAGTTGTTTGAATGTCTTAATCTTTATTGTCTGGCTTCCAAAAGAGGAAAAAGAGAAAAAGGAAGAGAGTGAAATGGGCATTGATCCTTAAATCCTCTGGAAATCACTTCTCCTGGAAAGTTAGGGGCTTGCAACATTGTGGGGAAGTGCAGCAACCATGGCTGCATGCCTCTTTGTGCTTCTGTGATCAGAACAGCAATTGGTGATCAGAGAACAGATCCCTGATATTTGGAGGACAGGATCCTTTGTGCCCACTTCCACAATTAAGAGCAAGCTGCTCCAGTAGCATGTGCATGGCTGCCTACTGTGGGGTTAGGGGGTGGTAACTACTACTATGCTAAGAACTGAAATTGATCAAAATTAGCCTCAGTTTATAGTCCAAGTCTTCCTCTGGAAGTTGCAAACCTTCAGTTGACTCCAGAGTTCCAAAATAGTTACATCAGACAGATGCCGCCAGTGCACATGTTATCTAGATGGGGAGACAGATTCCTGGTGCTTCTTACTCTGCCATCTTCCCAGAATCCTCTCCTTGAGCCTTTTGGGAATTCATGGGTAAATTGGCTCTCCACTTGCCCTGCTAGCTGCTTAGAACTCATTTTTCTCAGGTCTCCTAAGGCCTTTCCTACTTTTTTGTCAGCTTTTGGTATTCAAGTTTGTGTTCCTGTTCTTTTTTTCCATCCTACCTGGCCTTGTGGATTTATGTCTTTATGAAAAGGCATAACTATTTATTGTTTTAGTGGGATTTGGGAAGGAAATGAAAATAGGTGACTGTGTGCAGTCTTTATCTGGGAGTTTGATATTTTTATATGCACTTGTCTATCTCTGTCAAGTAGACTGCAAACTCCCTGATTTAGCTTGAGTTAGGGATATAACTGCTTAAATCCCTCTCAGCAGCTAACTTACTGCTTTCTAAGTAGTGTATCATAATCTGTTGTTTGACTGGTTAAGTAAAGCAGTGATGCTAACTGATTGGTGCGTATAACGTATTGGTAATCATTCTAATCCCGAAGCAATTATTAATTTACTGTGTCCCAGGGGAGCTATTTATATATCCCTGTGTTAGTTCCTTTTTTGCATATTGAGAATGATTGATATTTTCACCACTAATGGGCATTAAGTTAGTGCTTTTTAGTGTGAAAATGTTCTACGTATGTAGCTTATCGATGGTCAATTCCATTGTCTTAATTGCATGTATGTTTCATTTCATTGGGAATTTCTTGGAGTTACAATCACTGATGAGTAGAAATGAAGATGGAAATGAGAAAAAGCCACTCATGATATTTGTTTCCCTTCCTTTCCTTCCTTGTTCTTTCTGTTAATTAACACACTCTTATCAATAAAATACTAATCAAACTTTTCCTAATCTGATGTAATGCTCTCTAGTAGCTCATGTATATTAGCTACTTAATGTTTAATTTAAAACAATGGATTCTTTAAATAGCATATTCAACCTAGATACTAAATAAAAACAAATGTTTGACATTTTATGTTCTAGGCTAAGTCAGGGTACAAATGTGTATCTTTTAATTTATCTTGTCTTTCCAGTCCTAACAGGGGCTTTACAGAAATGCACTGTATGAGTGGCCACTCCAATTTTGTCTCTTGTGTATGTATCATACCCTCAAGTGATATGTATCCTCATGGACTAATTGCCACTGGTGGAAATGACCACAATATTTGCATTTTCTCCCTGGATAGCCCAGTGCCACTTTATATTCTGAAAGGTCACAAAAATACTGGTGAGTATAACACTTTGGTATTTTTCTATTTGAAGAAGTTTTGTCTCTTTGAAAGCAGAATTCACATATCCATTTTCTCAAGTTTTCATTATATTTTGTTTTACCTATAGCTATGGCTCAAAAGTAGAAACCTTTTTGGATCATCTTAGTTCTGTAAATTTTCTGTTATAAATTTATTGTTGTCATCAGTAAAGATTGACATGCTTATATATGTATATATATATATATATATATATAAAGTGTTCAGTCATAAAAGGAAGAGACTATACAATTTTAATATACTTCATGATTTTGGTTTTCAACTATTTTGTGCAATGAACTCATTTACTCATGAAAACTAAAAGTATTTCTTTATCTTTTGGATATCATGTCTGTATTTATGCAGCAAATTGAAGACCCAGAAGGAATGTGTTTAGGGCTTTGGTATCATTATTGAAGAGTATTTAATATTTTTGAGTATCATTTTCTGTGATTTGTATGTATTCCCGATTCTGTGATAATTCTGGATTTATGTGTGGCTTAATAGCTCCTTGTTATAAAATGACATGTTTAATCAGTGTGGCATGTGTGCTTTTTTTTAATATATCTGGAATAGTCTGGGACATGTTCCATAAATATTTTAAACTTAATTCTTTTAAAGAATTTATAAAATGTTTGCATGTGTTTGTGTGTATATTTGTGTTTGTGAAGTCTTCAATACAGCGTGATATAGATCTTTTTATTTTTATTATGGAAATCTTCAGACATATGCAAAAGTAGAGATGCTATTTTATAATGAATTATTTAATAAACATATAAGAGAGAATAAGGCCGGGCGTGGTGGCTCACACCTGTAATCCTAGCACTCTGGGAGGCCAAGGCGGGCGGATTGTTTGAGCTCAGGAGTTAGAGACCAGTCTGAGCAAGAGCGAGACCCCATCTCTACCAAAAATAGAAAGAAATTAATTGGACAACTAAAAATATATAGAAAAAATTAGCCGGGCATGGTGGCACATGTCTGTAGTCCCAGCTACTCGGGACGCCAAGGCAGAAGGATTGCTTGAGCCCAGGAGTTTGAGGTTGCTGTGAGCTAAGCTGACGCCATGGCACTCTAGCCCGGGCAACACAGTGAGACTCTGTCTCCAAAAAAAAAAAAAATACCTAACAGAGAAGATATTTGTAACATACGAAACTAAGGAAGGACTAATATATGGTTCATAGAAGGAATTCTTGCAAATCAACATGAATAAGATAAGAAATCCAATAGAAATACAGGCCAAGGAAACGAGTTGGCAGTTAACAGAGAAGGAAACCAGGGTAGCCGAGAACATATGAGGAGATATGCAATCCTA
This sequence comes from Avahi laniger, assembly GCA_963575035.1. Classification (NCBI taxonomy): domain Eukaryota; kingdom Metazoa; phylum Chordata; class Mammalia; order Primates; family Indriidae; genus Avahi; species Avahi laniger. Next base: position 38,343 of record CAUYSK010005333.1, on the reverse strand, counting down.
CTGGTAATTAGGGAAACATCAGTGTAAAAAAGATTCCACTTTAGACAGATTAAAAATGACAAATACAATGTGATGGTCCTGTTAAGTGATCTTCTAAAACTGCTACCCACAACATACGTTAAGAAGATGTTCTGTTAATAAAGGGCAAAATCATGTGCTTAGGGACTTAGTGGCCACTCTGTGGAGTTCCTCATTCTGTATTGTCTCCTACAGCAAACTATCCATTTTCATGAGCCTTGGCTGAGTCTCTAATGCCCAGTTCTCCAAATAACGTGCCTAGTTCAAACCCTAAGCTCATCCTAAATAAGTGCCATCCATTTTGTTAACCTTCCTGTGTCAAAGAGGACTATGGACCTGACCAAACAGCTCGCTGCCAAATGCTCCCAATCTGTGGTCCCCAAGCCCCAGGCCGCAGACTGGTACCAGTCCATGACCTGTTAGGGACTGAGCCGCAGAGAGCTCCGCCACCTCTCCCCTACTCCCCAACTCTTCCACTTCCCCACCCTATTCCGTGTAAAAATTGTCTGCCATGAAACTTGGGGGCGGGTGGAGGATATGGGGGCGGCACACAGCAGGATATGAGCCAGCAGTGGGCAAGCATGGGCAAGCGAGGTAAGTTTCATGTGTATTGACAGCCTCTCCCCTCCCCATCACTTGCATCACCACATGAGCTCCGCCTCTCACACACACACACACACACACACACACACACCCATCCATGGAAAAAAATTTTTTTTTTTTTTTTTACTGTTCATATTTTTTTTTTTATTATTTCAGGGTATTGTGAAGGCACAAACATTATGGTTACACTTTATGTCTTTGCCTGACCCAAGTGCAGGTTAAAGACATGCCTTTCCCCCCTATAATGCTCCCCGTGTCCTTTAGTTGAGGATTTACCCCCTCATCCCCCTAATCCCTGGAGAGTATTTCTGCCATGTGATCACCCTGGTGTTGATCACTTAGTATCAATTTGATGGTGAGTACAAGTGGAGCCCATTCTTCTGCTCTCTTGGTGCCTCACTTTGGATAATGGGCTTAAGTTTAGGCCAGGAAAGTATAAGAGGCTCTAGATCACTGTCGTTTCTTATGATTGAGTAATATTCCATTGTAAACATATACCAAATTTTAATAATCCACTCATGGATTGACGGGCACTTGGGTTGTTTCCACATCCTTGCAGTAGTGAATTGTGCTGCCATAAATATTCGGGTGCAGATGTCTTTTAGTGTACGTCTCTTCAGCTCTGCCAAGGAACATCCCTTTGGAGTCCCAAAATTAAGTTCATAAATCAGTCATAGCACCTCCAGTTGTTGACAAAGTAGCCTGATGAGAAAGAATCAGCAAAAGAACACAGGAAACACGAAAGATCAGGGAGAAAAGTCACCTCCAAAAGAAAATATTCGATCTTCATCAACTGATACCAACGTGGAAAAATTATCTTCCGTGAAACAGGTCCCTGGTGTTAAAAACGTTGGTGACCGCTGCCCCAAAGGACTCTGGCGCCCTCTTCTGGTTTTATATGGGAGTGATGGCCACAATCACGGTTAAAAGTGACAGGTTAGCCTTCCATGACTGGATTCAAGACCAGTGTTTGCTTTTCCTCCAGGCCAGCCTACTCTGGGAGTCTCTGAAGTTTTACACTGGGGACTATATTCCTGTAAACTTCTATAACTAATAACAATCTTTAGCCTTTGGCATTAAGGTGTAGAGAAATATCTGGATGGAGATGTATCAAAATGTTAACACTGGTCACTAGCAGTAGAGGAGGGAAGTGAACCAGGGAGTTAGGAAGCTTCAGGTTCACTTTTTGTGCTTCCGATTATTTGAAACTATTTTTTACAAATGAGCATGTATTTCTATATTACTGGACTATTTAAAAACAAATGAATTTTAAAATAAAATAAACTCTTTAACAGTACTTTTTAGTTTGCATATTGCTTTTCATGCATTGAAGCCATCCTTAAAGCTGACGGCTATCCTGGGAGGTATTTTCATATCTAATTGTCAGAGAACTGTAATTCTTACCTGTTATGTTGCACTATGTGCTAGGCTGTGTGCTAAACACCCTCCATACTATCCACATTTAATCTCCACAACATTCCTGTGACGTAGGTGCTTTGCTACCACCAGTTTACACATGAGGAACTGAGACAGGGCTGTGAAGTGAGTTGCTCAGAGTCCCACGGTAGTGGGTGGCCAATCAGGGATGTGAAATCACGGCACTGAGAGATGAAGGAACTTGCACAAGGTCAAGCAGATGGGAAAGCGAGGTCAATCCCAGGTCTCCAGACCTCCGCTCCCCACGCTGATGCCAGACTGGCTGCCTGTGGGGACCCTGAGTGTGTCACTTTAGGCGCCTCTGACGTTCTGTCTTTACATGTAAAGCAACCACATTTGTAGAAGTTGGAGAAAAATTCAAAATATTCCTATAATGAGTTTAATGTGACATTGAAACTAAAGAAGCTACTCTAGTCGAAAATCGACTCCAGTCTAAGACTTTGCTGAGATGTAACAGAAAGAGCCTTGAAGTCAGAGCTATGAAACCAGACTTGGATCCCAAACTCTACCACACATTACACAGCTGCTAGTCATGTGATCTCAGGTAATTCATTTACCTCTTTCCTCTCCTATCCTCAGTTTTTGTGTTGCTTTAAAAAGACATAATACATGAGAGATTTATATAAAAGCAACTTTGCAAAGACACTTACTACAGCGCCTGACTTAAAATGATTATTCAGTAAATACTTACTTGACATATTCTTGGCATTGAACGTCAAAACGGCCACTGTGGTGGGTGCAGGTCATCCAGGGGTTATAGGGCATCATGTTCTAAAGAGCTTTTCAAACCACATGCAGACCACAGATCCCATGCAGTCTCTCCACATGCTTACTGACCACCTCCCATCTCTTCCCATTGAGAAAAATTGCCTGTGGAAGGCAGATTAATGGTCCCAAAGATGGCCACATCCTAATTCCTGAAATCTGTGAATATGTTAGCTTACATGGCAAAAGAGACTTCACAGGTGTGATTTAGGTTAAGGACCTTGAGATGGGAGATTAGCATGGATTATCTAAGTAGGTCCAATCAAATCACTCAAGTCCTTAAAAGTGCAGAACCTTCCCCAACTGTGGTCAGGCAGAGACATGATGATGGAAGAAGGGTTAGAGGGAAGTGACACCCTAGCTTTGAAGACAGAGGAGATGGGGATACGAGCCAAGGCATGCAAACATCCTCTAGAAGCAGCAAGGCATCTGATTCTCTATAGCCCTGGGGAAGGAACACAACACTACTGACATGTTGATTTTAGCCCAGTGAGACCCACACCAGACTTCTGACCTACAGAACTGTAAGACAATAAATTTGTCTTGTTTTAAGCCACTAGGCTGTGATGATTTGTTCCAGTAGCTAAAGGAAACTAATTCTCTGCCCTTGATGAGCACTGTCACCAAAGGGCATAGGTGGTGTCATGTCATTATTATGTTATAGACCAAAAAAAAAAACCTAAGTTGAGAACCACTGATCAAGAGGACAGAAAACGGTATCTAGTGGGGACCTACAGATGTGAGGCAGACTTTATTCAGATGAGTTCTCAGACTCTGACAGTTCCATGTGGGTGGTGGCCAGGCTATGAGGGGATGAGGGGCAGGCGTGTCCTGGGAGGAGGTGGAGACCCTGGACGAAGCTCTGTAGAAGTTTGACAGCGAGGGAAAGAGAGCAAGGACAGTAGCTCCAGTGGTTAGCAGGTGTTTGGTTTTATTGGTCTGTTCGGTTTTATTTTAATAGAGAAAGCCTGCTGGCAGGAAGGAAGGAGTCAATGAAAGAAAAGAAAAAGACTGAGGAGAATGTACAACGGAATAGGTTCTGGTGTAAGATACTGAAAGAGATCCTTGGACATACCAAAGGACACTTACCAGGAGTCTGAGATAAGAGAAATCAGAGACTTTTGTGGTAGAAATGAGAAGAAATGAGGGAATTTACTTAAGTAGGGGGTAACAGCATCTCTTGCTACAGCTGGGCACAAAGTTAGAAAATCAAGAGTGGAGAAGATTTTGAAAAGATACTGGCTCAAGAAAAATGAAAAATGAGGCATTCCAGCCACTCACCTGGACTGACTGAGGAGAGAAGAGAGTTTTGGCAAACCCAGTCAGCAGTTTCCTGCCTCCAGAAACACAGAACATCCCGGAATGAAAATGCTCGCCATTCTGCCATCTGTTCTCGTGGGTCTCTGTCAAACTGGTTTGCGGACAGTTCCTGACCATCAATGACTATCAATGGGTCGTCGACTTCATTCTCTCTTCTCCTCAAGCACCTCTGCTTGGGAAGGGAGCAGGCATGGCGGAAGACACGGAAATGTTTGGGGCTAATAAACACTGTGTGCGCGAGACTTCAGTGCTGACTGTAGCTACCCTCGGGCTGCCTAGACCATCACAGCTGTCAAGCTCAGCTTTCAGTCAGCCTCATCTGCCTGTTGGACTTACTGAAACAGCCTCTAGAAGTCTTCTCCACTTCCTTCAAGCCCCAGTCCCAACCTTACTCCCATCTGTCATCCTCAAGACTACTCTTTGACTCTAAAGACAGCTCTTACTTTACCCAGGCAATGCTGTTTTCCCATACACATTCCCAGCATATGTCTGTGAATTGATGGCTTTGAGGGTGTGTGGTGTGATAACCCGGGCTCCCTCCTGCCCTCCTTTATCTCATTTCTTCACCATCCATCCCTGCATCAGGAGGAGGACCCATGGCTGCCCCCGGGGCCAGGTCCCCATGACCATTCACCCAAACGCCTACTCCACCCTTTCGTCGTTCTCCTTACTTACAGCCTCTCCTAATCCTGGTCTATCCCAGATACTGCAGCCAGGTTAGTTTTATTAACTCAGGTTGGATGGTTACATGGCTCAGAAACCAACAATGACTGTTCACTGCTGGCTTTTTGATGTCTAATTCCTGTCCCTCCACCATTTGACTCTAACTTACCATTCCAACTTGCTTCTCTTTCTATATTCCATGCTGATTCACCCAGAACCTTGGTATTCCCCACATGTAACCTAGGGTTTCTCATTGCAGCGCCTTTACTGTGTGTTTCTTCCAATCCCATTCTCATGCACCTCAGTTTCAGAGCTAAAATACAATCTGTCTTTCAATGTTCATCTCAAGGACCACTTCCTTCATGAAGACTTCATGGACTCCCCAATAGGACATGATTGTTCCTTCTTTTAAATCCTACAGTGTGGATTTTTGCTTCTCTAATCAAATACTCTCTATCCTTTCTTACAATAAAGGTTCTCAACTCGTTATCAGAGTCACCTGGGATGCTTTCTAAAGTCATGTATGTTTGGGTCCCACCCTAGACATTCTGACTCAGTAGCTGGAGTGGAGCTGTGTGAGTCAGTTCAGGCTGCTATAACAAGATACCATAGCCTGAGTAGCTTATAGACAACAGAAACTTATTTATTTCTCACAGTTCTGGAGGCTGGAAGTCTGAGACCAGTATGCTAGCATGTTTGTGTTCTAGTGAGGGCCCTCTTCCAGGTTGCGGACTGCCAACTTCTCATTGTATCCTCATCAGAAGGAAGGTGAGAGAACTCCTTGAATCTCTTTTATAAGGGCACTAATCCCACTCATGAGAGCTCCACCCTTGACCTAATTACCTCCCAAAGGCCCCACGTCCTAATGCCATCACATTGAAGGGTAGGATTTCAACATATAAATTTGGCTTGGGGGATGTCCAATCCATAAAAGGAGACTACTTACCTGTATTTTTTTTTATTTCAGCATATTATGGGGGTACAGATATTTAGGTTACGTGTGCTGCCCTTGCCCCCCACAAGTCCAAGCTTCAAGAGTGTCCATCCCTCGGAAGGTACACATTGCACTCTTTGTGTATGCATATACCCGTCCCCTCCTCCCCCTCCCCCTCCTCCCTGCCCAACATCCAATAGATGTTATTCTTATATGTGCACTTATGTATTGATCAGTTAATACCAATTTGATAGTGAGTACATGTGGTGCTTGTTTTTCCATTCTTGGGATACCTCACTTAGTAGAATGCATTCCAGCTCTATACAGGAGTATACAAGAGGTACTATATCACCATTGTTTCTTAAAGCTGAATAGTACTCCATGGTATATATATACTACATTTTATTAATCCACTCATGTATTGATGGACACTTGGGTTGTTTCCACATCTTTGCAATTGTGAATTGTGCTGCTATAAACATTCGGGTGCAGGTGTCTTTCTTATACAGTATCATTTGTTCTTTTGGGTAGATGCTGAGTAATGGGATTGCTGGATCGAATGGTACCTCTATTTGTATCTCTTTAAGGTATCTCCATATTGCTTTCCACAGAAGTTGCACTAGTTTGCAGTCCTACCAACAGTGCATGAGTGTTCCTATCTCTCCACATCCACACCAATATTTATTGTTTTGGGACTTTTTGATAAAGACCATTTTTAAATGTACAGTTCAGTAGTGTTAAATACATTCCTACTGTTGTACATCCAGTATTCAGGACAGGACTCTTTGCAAAATTGAAACTTTATACCCATTAAACAATAACTTCCCATTCCTCCCCCTCCTCAGCCCCTCGCAGCCACCATTCTACTTTCTGTCTCTGTGAGTTTGACTACTCTAGGTATCTCTTATAAGTGGAATCATACATATTTGTCCATTTGTAACTGGCTCATTTTCGTTACTATCATGTCCTCAAGTTCATCTATGTTGTAGAATATGTGAGAATTTCCTTACTGTTTAAGGATGAATAATATTTCATTGAATGTATATACCACATTTTGTTTATTGTTTCATCCACTGATGGACACTTGAGTTGTTCTACCTTTTCTGTATTGTGAATAATGCTGCTATAAACATGGGTATACAGTATCATTGATTTTTCAGTATGTGCACTATACGCATTTTATAAAAATGAGTGAATATCATATATTTGTTTTCCAAACTGCATTTTAAATTCAGCAATTTTCCCTAGATAATCTTCTAAGTCAAGAAATGGAGATCTATGGAATCCTTTCTTCCTAATTTGCTATTATGAACTATTTTAAATATGCAGAAGAGTTGAAGAATTTATATCCACCACCTACATGTTTCAATTCTTTACCTTTTTCTATATTTGCTTTATCTATTTTCTAAATATTTCCTAAAAACAAGGACTTTTTCCCATATGGCCACAATATCACTATTACATCTAGGAAACTAAAATTCATTCCCTAATACCAACTAATAGCTGCTCCATATTCAATTGACCCCCAAAATATTACATATGTTAAAGCTGGCTTTTCAAATCATAATCTAATTAAGTTTCAAGTATTATATTTGGTTATGCCTCTATTAAAAATCTGTAACAGTACTCCTACCTTTTTTAATTTTTTTTACATGACTCTGAAGATTCCAGGTTTGCAAATGCTCCACATTATGGATTTCTTTGTCAGTTTCCTCAAATCATTTACTCACTCCTCTAACTCCTGTCATTCCTGCAAACTGGATATGAAGTCTAAAGCTTTGATGAGATTTAGGTCGAAGATATTTGGGAAGACCATGTTGGCGAGACTGTGTAATTGAGACTGCATCACATCAAAGACAGAGTGATGTACCTTCCCACTCTTAATGCTGTTCACTTTCATCACTAGTTATTAATATGTGGTGACTCCAGATGTCTCTGTTATAAAGGTGTTTCCTTTTGCAATTAGCAAGTAATTGGTGAGTGATACTTTGTGATGCTGGGAATATCCCATTATCCAATAGGTGTCACCTAATGGTTTTAGGTAAAATCATTTCCTGAATCTATTATTTCACTGGGAGTTGGTATAACAGTATCAGTGGTATAGCAAATGACATCTATCCATCTTAATCCATTGAGTACCACTCTGGACTCATGAGTTTTTATTTATTCAATGTATGACAAACAATTAAAATCATTATCCCTTTTGATGCTCAACTTTCCCAAGTTTGGTACCAGATACCTTCCAGCTGGTAGCTGTGGCTTTGGGCATAACCCCATTCATCTTTGAGTTCTCCCTGACTTTTTGTGACACAAAGTGTCCCAGGCTCACCTTGGACTTTCTTTGCCCCAGATCTGAAATCAGTAATTAATCCAAGGAATCCTGGTTACACTTAGTGGAAAAACAACTTAGAAACCAACATCAGGGCACTAGATGTGCTCATGGTCATTGGGATGTCATTGCTTTGAAGGCTTTTCAGTGGTCAGAGCTTCCTATATTTTAAAAAAATCATAAATTCATATTGATATCTCCAATCTAAATTTAACATTTTAGGTTTTTCCCTATCTTTTTTGTTTTGTATTTATTTATCTTTTCTCTTCAAAAATCATGCTTACTAAAAACATTAGCAAATTTACTTATTTGCTTTATCCTACAATAATTTTGAAATAATAATTTCAAAGCTATTATAAATAATAAAATTGCTGGGTGAAATTTAAGATTAGTTGCAGCTCTTCTTGTCCTCAGAATATAATTCACTAAGATTTAGAGCCCTCACTGTGTTAAAAATTCACTCAGAATAAGCCTATTCTCTGTGTGGTTATGGTTCCAGATTAATATATCATCAGGTACGTTTGTTCTCAATTCAGGGACTTTATAATTTTCCTCTTTGATTAATTTTATTAATATTTTCTCCCCAGAAAAAGTGCCTTTTTGATCAGGTCGTTATTCAAAATTATTTGATTTTTATGGAATAAATAAATTTCAGCGTTTATGCAGGAGGCTTCTTTTCTTCTGTGGGAGATTTCTTTTCTGCTGGCTTCTTGGTATCTGCAGGCTTTTTTCCCCACCAAAGCCTCTTCTGCTTAACACCAACAGCCTTCTTGCTTTTCTTCCCTACCACAGGCTTCTTGCCTACAACTCCTTCTCATCTGATTTGGCTTCTAGTGTTGCAGCTGTCTTATCCACCCAAAGTTTGTGGTTCCTGGCCTGGGGAAGAACGGTTTTCTGGTGCATGGTCTTGTGTATGGGTTTAGCTTCAACATGATTCTCGGGTTTTTCAGGGGATTCCCCTTTAGGAATGTGATGGATCTTCTTGTGTGGTGCATGAAGAGCTCTTTGGATCTCTTGGCTTTTCAAGATTCTGCTAGGGTCTCTATTGATCATCTTGTGTATTGGAAGATTGTAGTTACTCTTGCCGAAAACAGCTTTACTGAAAGTGCCATATAGTTTATTTAATTTCTGGAAAGCACTTTCAGTCCGAATACAGAAACGTCTCACATGCCCACTAGGAGCAAGTTTCAAAATGTTCAGCTTGTTTACATTAAGCAGAGTAATTCCATGGATGCTTCTGAAGGCCTTTATGATACCATTGTCCTCTTTATAGATGATGCATAGTCCGCTGCACTGGACATGATGATGGTTTCTGATTTTGCCCTTGCCAGCTTTCATTCTCTGAGAGCGATAGATCATTTTGATATCATTCCAGGCCTTAAGTTTCTAAAGAAGTAAGGTAGCTTCCTTGGTCTTCTTATAGCCTTCAACTTTATCTTCAGCCACCAAAAGAAGTTTAGGAACTTCCTCAATACGATGACCTTTAGACATGATCGATACTCGTAAGGCCAAGGCAGCCAGAACAGAGCAGATGGAGTATCACTTTTGGGTCGTGTTCATTCTTTGGTGCCAGTGGTGTCAGGTTTTGGTTGGTGTGAACATGCAGCCTCCACGACACATATTTCCGAAAGCACCCTTGCCAGAATGGTGAGTCCCACCACCTCCAACTCTGGGAATTCGTGCCACAGCTCTGCCAGCACCCCAAGACTCAGCACTGGCCTGATGATCTGCTGATTCACTGACAGCACAGGGTTCACAGTATCTGATTGAATGGGAGCCTTGAACACAGCTGGGAAAGTGACATTTTTGCCAGGTGACTTCCCCTTTTCAGAGTACACCAATATCAGCGGAGGAGCATAAGCCATGACAAGGACAGGAGAAGGCCACGATCCTCTCAGCCCACTGGCACCTAGAGGAAAGCTGATTTAATTTTATTATTTAAATATGTAAAAATATTTATGTTTCAAAACTTAAAATGACACAAATGGACACATTGAGGGAAGTCTCCCTTCCATCCCTATCTCCTGTCCCCATTCCTCATGCTCCTTATGGGTAACACTTTTCAACTGCTTCTACTTCATTTTTCTTGCATATCTTTTGACAAAAAATAAGCAAATACATACATGAATTCTTATTTCCCCCTCTTCTTTACAGAAAAGGCAGCATGTTATTTATACACATATATTAATACTTTTCTGTACTTTACTTTCTCCACTCTCCATTAATATATAGAGATTGGTCTTATTCTTTTTATGGCTATCTAATAGTTTATTGTGTATAAATACTATTGTTTATTTATCCAGTCTCCTATTGATGAATATTAGGTTGTTTCCATTCCTTTGATATTAACAAAAATGCTACAGTGAATAACCTTGTGCTTGTGCTGTTTCGGAGGTGTATATTTAGGGTAAATTACTAGATGTGGAACTAATAGGTCAAAAGGTAAAAGCTTTTGTGATCTTGTTAAATATTACTGGATTTCCCCCCTTAAGATTGTACTATTTTGCACTCCTAGCAGCAATATAGGACAGTGCCTGTTTTCTTTATAGTCTTGCCAACAGAGCATGTTTTCCAACTTGAATTTGTGCCAATCTGGCAAGTAAGGCATGGTATCTAACTATTGTTTTTTTTTTTTTAAGAACTTTTTTCTTGATAAGTATACAATAGATTGCATAAATATAAAACATAGAACTTGAGAAATTTTACAAAGTGAACAATCTGGTAGCCCCAACCCAGATCAAAGATAAGGCCCCGGAAGCCTCCCTCGTGCCCTCTCCCCCTCACTACCCTTACAAAGAGCAGTGTAGTTTTATTTTTCCTTCACTCATTATAGTTGGCTGAGCAAATTTTCATATGCTTAAGCACCATCTGACTGTATTTTTCTGAGAACTAACTAACTGTTCATTTATTTGAATATCAGATTTTTGTTTTTTCTTCCCAATTCTCTATAGATCATTAACTAATTAGCCTTTTGTATCTGATAAAAGTTGCAGATATTTTTTTCTCTGCCATTTATCGACTTTATTTAAATTTTTTCTACAATGCAAAGGATTTTATTAATACATTTTTTAAAGTCAAATTTCTTTTATTGTTTCTGAATTTTGTCATACTTAGAAAAATTTTCCTACTCTCAGGTTATAAAGGAATGCACCCATGATTTCTATTATCCCTGTGTGGTTTTATTTTCTTTACACTTAAATCTTTAACCTATTCAGAGTTTATTTTATGTATGGGCATGAGATATGGATTCAATTTTATCTTTTCCCAGTTGATCCAAAACCATTGATTAAAAAGTTCAATTTGCTGTGCACAGTGGCACCCACCTTTATAATTCCAGCTACTTGGGAGGCTGAGGCAGGAGGACAGCTTGAGCTGGAGACCAGCCAGGGCAGCACAGTGAGATTCCCTCTCATTATAAAAAAAAAAAAAAATATTTTCCCCAGTCATTTGAGATGCCACATTTATCACATACCTAATTTCCAGATGTATGTGGGTCTATTTCAGGGCTCTCTATTTTATTCCCTTGAGTTGCCTATTCATGCACCAGTATCACATTCCTTTAATTACACAGATTTAATAGTGTGTTTCACTATCTGGTCAAATTTACTAGTCCTACTATTGGGTCCTTCTTTTCCAGTGTTTTCCTAGATGTTTCCATGTGAAATTTAGAATCAACTACTTAGCTCAAAAAAAATATTTTTGACATTGACATTTTTATTGAGATTAAGTTAAATTTATGTATTAACATGGGAAGAATTGATATCTAATGATGTTGAGTCATACTACCACTTCAAAAAAATTGTTAATTTTTTTCAAATTTCATTTCATGTCTTTTTGTATATATTTCAAGAATGTTTAAATTTTTCCTGTGCAGATTTTGCACAAGAAATTTATTCCTAGTTTATCTTTTCTTGTTGCTGTTGGTGTTTTAAATGAGCCCTTCTCTTCCATTATAATCTCTAGCAAGTTATTGTTTGTATATTTGAAGACTATTGATTTTTCATGTAATTTTATATACAGTCAACTAACTGAATTCTCTTATTGTTTGAATTAGTTTTATTTGTAGGTCCCTTGTGTTTTCCACATATATTATATCCATATCATTGACAGAGATAGTTTTTACCTCTTCTAATTTTCATGTCTCTAATTATTTTCTCTTCTCTGATTATACTGGGCAATAAATGTGACATAATATTAAATAGAATGAAGACTATGGGCATCCTTGTCTCCTTGAGTTTAATGGAAAAGGGGCTATGGTTGCAATATTACATAAATTAAAATCTATACAAATTTTATCAAGTTAAAGAAGCATCCATTAGTTCCTATTGAATCCTTTGTGCCAGAAATGTTTGTTAATTTTATCAACTGCCTTTCTGGCAGACTAAGGATATGATCACAGGATTATTTTTGTACGTGTTGATGGATTTCCTAAAATTGAGCCATCCTTGAATTCCTGGAATAAACCTCACTTGATCAAAATATATAATTTTTTTAATGTGCTGTTGGACTCAGTTTGTTAGGTAGGAATTTTTAATCAATTGATTATATCAATATTCGTAAGTGAGATTGCTTTACAATAATTTTAGTAGACTCACATCTCCCTTGTACATATGTACCATGATTTGTTTCACTAGTTCCTTATCTATGATCACTTAGATTATTTTCACAGTTTGGTTAATATTAACAATGCTAGATATAAACTGGAGGTAAAATTTTTTGCCTTTCTGTGCTTATATCCCTATGAAAAATTTATAAACTGGGATTGTTAGATCAAAGGAAATTCCCATTTTGTATTTTACAAGATACTACTATTTCCCCAAAAAGAACACTGGAATGTTTAGCTGGATGTGGAGCTTCATTAATTCCTTTGCATTAGACAAGGTACTAAAAGTTTACCTTACTAAGAGAAAGAGGGAGAAAACTTTTCTGTTTAGTTTTCCTACTTCATTATAAGGTTTACAGGCAACATGAAAAGCATTGTTAAAAAGCTTAAGTTAAGGAAGGTATCAAAGTTCCCAGTTTACTACTGATCGGCTGTATAATCATAACTTTAATCTCCCTATTTCTTATAAGGAAAGACAGACCAAAATTTTGAAGCTTACAGAATTATTTTGAAGATAATTTAAATTGAGATAATGGATATATAAAATGGTTATACAAATGCAAGACGTCATAGCTATGGAAGGAAAATCTGATCATATTTATGTTTACTACCATCAGTTAACATTTAACAAGGAAACAATTTATACATGTAAGATTTGATCTACATGTAAGAAAGAGGGCTAATACTTTCAGGTGGTATGGAGAGATGAAGAAGAGACATGACTGCTTGCTATGGTGGACTCCTTCATAGAAGACTCAACAGACGTTTGCACCCCTTCTTCCTTACCTGCCTCTCAGTATGGAAGCTGAGAAAGTCATATGAAGTCATCCTTCTGTATTTGCAGGGGATTTGTTCCAGGGCCTCTGCAGATACTAAAATCTACAGATGCTCAAGATCCTTAGATAAAATGGCATAGCATTTGCTTATAACTTATGCACATCCTCCGGTATACTTTAAATCACCTCTAGATTACTTTAATATCTAATATAATATACATCCTACGTAACTGGATTTTTTTTTTTTTTTTTTGAGACAGAGTCTCACTCTGTTGCCTGGGCTAGAGTGAATGCCGTGGTGTTAGCCTAGCTCACAGCAACCTCAAACTCCTGGGCTCAAGCGATCCTACTGCCTCAGCCTCCTGAGTAGCAGGGACTACAGGCGTGTGCCACCATGCCCGGCTAATTTTTTCTATATATTTTTAGTTGTCCGATTAATTTGTTTCTATTTTTAGTAGAGACGGGGTCTCGCTCTTGTTCAGGCTGGTTTCGAACTCCTGAGCTCAAACAATCCTCCCGCCTCGGCCTCCCAGAGTGCTAGGATTACAGGCGTGAGCCACTGCGCCCGGCCATCTATGTAACTAGTTTTTATACTGTATTATTTTTATTTGTATTTTTATTATTGTTGTGTCGTAATATTTTTTTTTAATATTTCCTATCTATGGTTGGTTGAATCCATGGATGCAGAACCGGTGGATATGGAGGGTTGGCTATACTCATTTTCTTAGTCTCCCTTGGAGCTAGAGGTATAAATGGTTCTGGTCTTGGAGATACAAAGCAAAAAGTATAGGAAGAGAGAATCCTCTGGAGATTTCTCCTCTCTGAAGAAAGGACAGTCCCTGTCCTGCTCCACTTCATTCATTTCATGTTTTTGAATGAAGCTGGGTAAGGACACAATGCTTTGAGCAGAGGCAGCCATCTTCAAACCATGAGACAACAGTCAGCATGCCATCTGGCAACTCTGAACCATCATTCTACAAACAGCAGATTAAATGGTTGAAGACAGCCTGGGGCCTTGATGAAGCTGTTGAGTCAAACATAGGAACATGTATCACAAGAATTCTGGAGTAAATAACAAATATCCTTATGGCTCAAGCATTTCTTAGTTAGATTTTCTGACACCTGTAGCTGTAAGTATCCTTGATGAAATACATAAAAACCGCTGATTTACAGATATTATCTATTTGATTTCTTGTAACAACCCTATGAGAGTCTTTACTTTCAGAATGAGCATGGTCCAAAGATTGACTAATCCTATAACCCAAAATACCAGAGGTTGGCTTGGGTATAGGTCAACCTGACCAGCTACTGCCTTAATAATCAAGAGACAATTGTTTTTCTGTTCTAAAAAAAAAGAAAACATCTAAGGCAGAGGTTACAGATTGGCAAATTCAGCTGAACATGTAATTAATGTTTTTATTTTTTTAACAGAGGAGAAAATATGAGGCTCAGAGCATAACTTAGTAGTTAATTATGGGGCCAGGATCGGACCCAAGGTCTGATCTCCTACCAGACTCATTCTCATTCTCTAACATCAAGCCTCTTCCTTCTCTCCACAGGGGGAAGGATGGATTCTTCTCATCTGTGTAGAACTACTTGGCCATCAAAGACATATTAAATTACAGAAAAGGGAGTGGATAAATATTATATCGTGATTACAAAAGGACTTTGGCTTTTATGGAAGAAATTGGACAAACTTTGGGTTTGTTTAACATGCAATATAATAGATTAGTAATGCATGCCGGCCCTCTGACTCTGCGGAGGAAGAACTGAGCTGCGGCCACTTGCCATGCTGGCGTACACTAAGTTTCAGTTACACCCTACAGTAACCATGAGACATAAAAAATAATTTCAAAGTTCTTGTGTTAGACACAAACTCATTGTGCATGTTGCTGCTGATCACATATAACAAAAACATTAAATTACTGAAGAATGTAGCCTGAGGAAAAGAAAAATCAAAGAATAATTATGTGTGCCATTTAAGAAGCTGTAAGGTGATGGGCCTTTAGTACTTGGAATCTAGTTCAAAAGATGAAAAGAATGCCTGAGAAATTTAAGAGCTTCTTTTCCCAAAAAAATGTATCTGGATGAATATTGGCAATGTGTAGGCAATATAGTCTTTCATCTGATGAGGGGTAATAAAAAAATTTGTCATGAGACAATAGTTCAGGCTGACTTTTTTTTCACCCCCTCTAAAAGAAACAGCCTCATTAGTACTGAGACACCCATGTTGCCATGCTACATGCTGGTTTCCAGAACAACACAACAGGAGGTACTAAGGAGGGCGCGGAGGGGAGTGAATAGTCAGCACGATGCTTTTCATGTTGAAATATAAACTCACACGCCCCCTTCCAGCTAACATTCATGAAATTCTAAAGCATAAATCTTATTTTTTTTCTTTTCATTGAGATTTGGGATAGACTGTGTTTATAATGAAAAGGACTAATGTGTGACCACAAGGATAGCTTTCTGATGAAAAGCATGATTATCAAACTAAAAAATGCAGTGGAGACAGCAGAAAGCAGGTGGGCTGTGGGGAAACAAGAACACAGAAGCAGTGACTTAGAAGGCAGTATTCAGGAAAAAGTGATAAAGTGATGAAAAGACTGAAAAAAAAAAAGATAAGATATTTGGAGGACAGAGGTAAGAGAACCAAAACACATAAGCAGAAAGAGATTGTGCAAGGAACAAAGAGAGAAGACAGCATATCAAACCTCTAGAAATAGCAGATGAAAATTTCCCTAGAGCTAGACATAGCCTGGAAATGTGAATAAATTTCAAGGATAATGGAAACAACCTATAAAACCTTGGGCAGAAAAAGAAAATTACTAAAACTAAACCAAAATTAGTTTGGTATCAGACTTCTCTTCTAGAACTCTAAATATCATCAAAAATATTAAGCAAAAAGACTATTTTTATTCAAATTGTATACACCAAAAAACCATCATTATTTAAACAGCAATAAATAGACGTTCTCAGACATTCAAAGTCTTTAAATGTATACAAGCCCAGTACCTTTCTCCGAAGAAAAGTAATTGAGTAAGTTCCGTAATGACTGAACCATGAATCAAAATAAAGGATTCAAGTAAATAAGAAAATTGAAATAAAAGAAATTGCAGGGAACAATAAAAAGAGTAAAATGGCTTATGTTGTTGTTTTTTTTTAATAGAAGACCTTGTGGCAAAGCTCCTTAGAAGTTTTTACAAGTACATAGACAATAAAAATGCCTTCATTTTAATAAATGCAGAAATTGACCTTTCAGAGGCTTGATTCAGCATGATGAAAGAAGGAAAGACTATAAACCACCAAAACACTTAAATTCTTTGCAACATACTACGTGGGGCCTAAATAAGTACCTGTCCTGTACAAAAGGAACTGTGTTCTGATGTCAAAGAAGCTTCCAACTCCTGAAGAAGAGCTGAGATCTCATGGGGGTCCCCTGGGGTCCCATGGGGAAGCCAGGCCATGTCTGGAGCTGGGCTAGAGAAGAAGCCCTGTCCAAAAATATAGAATGTGTGTGACAGAGAGGACAGGTGGAGGGCTCAGCTGTGAGATGGAGGACTCCCATGTCCATAGGAAACACTGGAGCCATGACAGAACACTGCACCTGATGTGGCACTTCAATGGATGTTAAGCCTAAGCTGGACTCTTCCCCACATCCTTTGTCCACTGGTCCACTGCTCTATTTCTCCTGAAATGGGAGCTTCTATCCCCTCATGCTTTCCCTGCACTTCCTGCCTCTGCCTCCCCATTTCAACCAGGGTCCCTCTGCCAAGCATTGCCCCAAGCATTGGGGATTTTTCAGCCAGCTCAGATAGGTCCAAGGTGGCCTGGGCATCTTCCTTGGAGGCATGTCTGCCTTTCTCAGCCTGAGCATCCTTATTCATCAGGATCTTGGTGAGACACTCTGGTGGTAGGCCCTGCACTCCGAAAGATCTAAAGAGATGTTTCAGTAAGGGACTTGAGGGGAATATTTTAGGCTCACCAATCTTCCCCGGAAGTATTTTCTAGCAACCTGGGAGGGCCTTGCGTTCACCGTGGCTGCTCCTGGGTGCCATGCCAACTAGTCTGGGGGTTCATGAGGCCACATACACTCCATATAAATTATTTCTTTTGTAGTTGACAATGCTACATCAGGGGAGGAACTAATATGTCCCTCGGCCCCATGCCACCAGCTTCCCATCTGCTACGATCTTCTTGGCCACTTCTGAGGTGCTCCAGAGCAGTGTCTTCTCTTGGAAGGGGTTGACTTTGGTGCCTGTTCTGGGGCAAGCTTTCAGCTCTCGTTCACTGGCAAAGCTCACACTCTAGAACTCTCCCTGAAGATCTAACTTTAGGCACAAAAAAAGCAGCCTTCTTTGAAGGGGCAGGAGTCATCCAAGCCACTATATCCTTTTTGTGCAGGGGAAGCTGGTTTCTTCTTTCTGGGAGCCATTTGTCCTCAGTTTCTCTTCTCTTTGGAGGGTCTGAGGGTGACATAGACACCCTGCTAAGGGTCTGATTCTTCTTCTTCAAGGTTTTCAGTTCAAAACGTCACTGCTTCTGACAATCCACTGGTGCTTAGGAAACCTCCCTGCCCATACTGGGGCAAATTCTGCAAAACCGACATTGAGAAGCAAGAAAGACACCGAGGATGGTGTTTGCTGAGAGAACAGCTGGGGAATGGCTTGTGGAAGTGGGAAGCTGGGGAATCCATTCTCTGGAGATTGTGGGATGCCCTCCTAGGCGGGCTCCACTGCAGCCCTGCCTAAAAACTTTTTAAAATATGGGTAGGCAGTGCAATTTGATGTCGAAAATCATTCTTAACAAAAGAAATTAATAATGTAAAATATGAGTGAATAATGAGCCATGAAACCATTACATAAATCTATGAGCTTATTCTTTAAACATTTTAATTATGAGGAAAAAATATATCTATATTTTAGAAATCTTTCTATAATTAACATGTATATATCTATTATCAATATTACCAATTCCCTCATTCACAGCTACATTAAAAACTTAGGTCTTGTTCTAAGGATTAGGAAATGAAGCTTAGGAATCTACTTTTCTAGCATCAGAATCCAGTTTCTTTTGTACCTGATAAGTATTTATTTAGGTCCCACTTAGCATGTTGAAAAGAATTTAAAGTGTTCTCAGGTGCTGGAGATACAGCGACAACTATATGAAGATGCCTGCCCTTTGAGAGCCTTACTGTGGAGGAGAGGAGATGGGAAAGATGACAGCGCAAATTTAAAAAATATTAAATAGTCTGTTAGGTAGTCATAAGAACCTTGAACATATAAAGCAGTGAGATGGGTATTGAGAATGTTAGGAGATACACTCTCATTTGGGAGCGGGCCATGCGTATTTTTAGAGACTAGGCTTTCTTTCCAGGCAGAGAGAACAGCAGATACAAGTGGCAAAGGGGTCAGCATACTCAGGCTGGGCTGGAGCAAGCAGGCTGGCCTTGGCATCAGAGAGAAGGTGTGGAAGGAATGCAGACCCCTCAGAGTCTTTGGGCCCTTGTAAGGTCATTAACTCTGAGAGTAATAAAACACTGGCTCTGAGAGAGACGGAAAGGCACTAGAGTCTTGAGCCATGGAGTGACATGACACAACAATTTTTATCAGACTTCCTTGGGCTACATGTTGAGAGGAACTGAAGGGAGCAAGCGCTGAAGCTAAGAGAGACCTGTGAGGAGGCTTTTATAGAAATCCAGCCAGCAGGTGATAAAGGTTTGGACCAGAAGAACAGAACGCATGGCCAGATTAGGTATGCATGGACCTTAGAGTCAACAGATCTGCTTATAGAGTACTTGTGGCAAGTGAGAGAAGGCGAAAGCAAGGACTGGGAGGGTTTTGTGCTAAGCAACCGGAGCTGCTGTTAGCTGAGATACAGAAAACTGCGGGAAGAGTAAGTTTAGTTTGTTCAGTTGGTTTTGGTTTGTTTGTTTGTTGGTTTCCAGGGGTGGTATTGGTTTTGGACATGTTGAGTGTGAGATGACTGTTGGAGATCCAACTGAGGAAGTCAACTAAGCAGCTGGATCCCTGAGCGTAGAGTGCAGGAGAGACCTCAGGGCTGGACATACCCACAAGGGAGTCCTCAGCGTAGAGATGGCATCTCAACCAGGACCGGGATGAGGTCACCAAGAAGGTGGGTATAGACAGAAAGGCAGAGAGATGGAAAGCCTGAACTTGGACAGTCCTGGTTCAGGGAAGAGAGGAAAACAACGGAGACTGAGAAGGACAGGAAATGAGGTAGAATGAAGGATCCAGGAGAGTAATGTCTTGAAAGGCAGATAAAGAAAGTATATCAGAACAGAGGAAAAGACCAACAGTAAAATGAGGACTGACAAAAGATTAGTTGATTAGTAATGTGGACCTTATTGCTCTTGACCACAGTATTTTTGATGAAGTTTGATGGGAAGACAGAAATTGGAGTTAGCATGAGATTTGCTTTACATGGAAGGAGAGAATGAGGTTTCAGCTAGTGAGATCAAGGGAAGAGTTTTTCTTTAAAAATGGATAAAATAAATGAAATTTTAAAGGGGGAAAAAATAGGAGACTTTTACTGGAATTGTTGAAATATAAGACTATCATATTTATTCCAGGAAAAACAAACCACTAATTGGTGAAATATTTTCAGATCTTTGGGCACTTTGCCCCTGACCATCATCTTTAAGGTCAGAATCAGAAAGAAACAGATCAAGGTTACTGGAGAAAGTAGAGAGGTTTTCAGAGAAGTATGGTGACCATCCCTAGCTTCCAATTTTAAATTAGTCTTACACTCCACCAGCTTCCTTTCTCTCCTGGGCATATCTTCTTTGACATTTCTTTCTTCCCACTGCCTGCTTCTCCCTCCCCATCCCAGTATCGACCCTCTGAAATTCAAGGTCTATAGACCTACTGAATTAAATATCTTAAAGGAAACTTTACATGCTTCTAAGAAAATCTCCTTCTCGAAGAAAAATTCAGTACTGCAAATCAGCATGGTTTATTCTTTGAGGATCAGGAGGCCAGGAGCAGTCAGACTTCCTGAGCTAATAAAAGAAAATGCTAGCTCCAGGCATCTGAGATCAAAAGGAAGGATGAAAGGCCAAAGGAAGAGTCATCCTCCTGAAATTCAGAAAGTCATAATTTCTTAAAATGAAAGTCCAATGCATGCAAAACAGGGTTTGTGATGAAAGAAATTTCTTGACCGCTTTATACTAATCTACCTCTCCCAGTCACACAGATTCCGTCTGAGGAGTTGTAATGATGATTTGTTGAGAAATCCAAAAGAAACTAAATACACATCAGAAAATGTAACTTGACCTTCCCTTTCCTCTTATTGAACAATTTAAACTAAAGCCATTAGGTAGAACCAAGCAAGTTAGGCTTTTACCTGGGCTCTCCTGGGGTGCAGAGCACATGGGGGGTGAGAAGGAAATTCATGTGTGAAGGGGAATACGTACCTACTGCAACTGAATATTGTGGGTCAGTTTTCTCACTGTCTGAGAGGGAAGTTGCAAAAACGAAAGGGAGAAAACTAGAATGAACCATGTGAGATTGGATTAGAATCAGAACAATCAATTTTTAAGTACCTCCATGGATTAGAATTGGAGGTTCAGAAATGTAAATGTGTATATATGTACAAGTGTGGGGTGTGTGTTTGTGTGTGTGTGTGTGTGTGTGTGTGTGTGTGTGTGTGTATCCAAACCTACAACCCTTGCTCTGTTCACTGAGAGGGTCCAGGAGCAGTGTCACCCAGGAACAACGAATGCAACTGCAGTACAGATCCTGATGTCCAAATCTTATTCTCCAGGAAAGTAACCAGGGCTTCTTGAGAAATGGCTTATTCTAGGGCTGGGGCAGGGGAAATACAGATGATCTGGAAATACCTTGTGCCAGAAAGCAAGGAAGTGCTCAAAGAACAAGAAGACACATCAAAAGAACACAGAAACTAACTTAAAGAGGCTTTCACTGCCCCACTCTGGGACAACATAAAACATCAAAATAAACAATAAGAGAAAATGGAATAAAATGAGAATCCCTGAGTCCATACTGACATAAATAAAGAAATTAATCAAAAGTTTAACGAAGAATGGAATATATGCATGGTTTTAAAATATCTACCTACAAAATACTTATTAATTACAAAGGGAAAATGTATCATTTTACAGTGAAGAAATCTGGCAGACAATAGCCAATCAAGTGATCAAAGTGAACATCAGGACACAATTAGAATAGAGTATTATCTCCGTGATATTTCTGCCAAAGGTGAATAACTTGAATTTTATTATGAGGAAACATCAGAAAACCCCAAATCAGAGAACATTCTACAAAATAACTGACCAGGAATCTTTAAAAGTACTGAAGTACAAGAAAGACCTAGGAACTGTTCCAGACAGAAAGAGGCCAAAGAGACACAACACCTAAATGCAATGCTTGAGTTTAAACTGTTTTTTTTTCCTATACAGGATATGCAAAGGAAACTGGCAAAACCTCAGTGACACTTGAATTTCAGATGGCAGAAATGAATCAATGTTAATTTCCTGATTTTTATGGTGACATTGCAGTTGTGCAAGAGAATGTCCTTATTTGTAGGAAATATACACTGAAGTATCTGTGGATCATAGGTATATCAGGTTGGCAACTTACGCTCAAATAGTTCAGGGAGAAAGAAAGCTCTTTTGTATTATAATTGCAACTTCTCTGTAATTGTGAGATAGTTATCAAAATAAAATAATGTGTCTGACAACGAATTCTTACCCTCATTCCCAAACCCATATGATCACTGAAGTTACTCAGTATGATCACAGCCTTTGGAACTAATTGCTCGCAGAAGATACTTGGACCAACACTCTCGCAAGCAATCCTACTCAATTACTAGCATGAAAGGAGGCCCAGTAGAGAGGAGAGTCTTCCATGTTTGGGCCCAAAGCATTTCAAGTTAGCCTTTTCCTTTTCTCTACCTTTAAGCACAGGCTTACGTGAAAAGGTGAACAAAGAAAAAGAACCCTGAATTTACCTACATAAAGGGACAATTTGAGAAAAATTTTAGAATCTGTGTCAAGTTCCTTGCATCATGGTAGAAACAGTGAAGCAGACCCATATAATAAAAGTACAATCGGTGCTTCCAGGATCTCATTTAATTCTATCTGTATCTAGCTTTTAAGAAAGAAGCCCTAAAAATTGTTTAGTATCAATATTGTAAGCATCATTAAAATTTAATTGAAAGATGAATAAAACACTGTGCTTCTGAAAAATTAGGGACCAAATTGTGGTGAAACCAGGATTAGAAGCCATGGTTGGCATCCCATGACAGTCTAACTTGTAATCCCCTCTCTCTCCACTGCAGCAGGTTGGTTCTCTGTTAAAAAAAAAAAAAAGCTATGTTGTTCTCCAAGAAATAATATGCTCTGGGAAAACTGAGACAGATTTAAATTAATCAGAACTTGAATAAGAATCCACTTGCTACTCCATTTTATGACATATTTTTCATCTTTTACAAATAAAAATCCCCAGTAGAGCATGTAGAATTGGCAATTGAATAGTCTTCCAATATGTTACGCCTGTATGTATATTTTTTAATGTCTCTCTGCTCATTCTACATTAGTAGCTTCATTGATTCCAACACCCAAGTCATCACTTTATAAGCAGGAACAGTATGTTACCGCTGGCCTGAGAGGGTTCATTCAGTATCTACACTGCTTCTCACACAAAGTTCAACATGTTGCCTGAAATATGAAAATAATCTTCTTGCTTTTCCTTCAGTCTTCCAAACAAATACTTGTGAATTTAACCAAGGAGACAAGAAAGACAGCTGGAACCAGAAAACAAAATAGTATCAATTACTAATATTTCCCATTCTCTGCTCCGGCTTGTCTTATCTGAAGCTTGTAAAATTGTTTAATCTTTTCCATCATCTCAGGGAAAAGAGAGCCTGGAAAATCCTAGTCATTTCACAGTAACTATCAGTGGGATTTTCCATAACTATCTGGATGCAAAATGAAAATCTTGAGAAGTCGATCCAATTCTAAATCTTACTTCTCAACTTACTAATAAATATGAAGAGACAATTCATACACATTTTCTTCAAATAACATCTGGTTTCTTGGCCAAACTGCTGATACCTGAAAAAGTTTCTAAGTTTGTTCCAACAAATCTACATTTAAAGAGCTCAAAAATATATCTGTGAACTAAACATTCTTTTCTACATCTGATTTAGGGCCAGCGATGGAACTGAGAGACAGAACCTTGCCAAGGACTTGGGAAGGAAAGGAATAAAATCTCCTTCTAAAAGTTAAACTGTAAAACCAACACTTAATAGATCAGGGCTGAGAAATCAGAAATAACTACAAAGGGACAAAAGAGTTTGCAGGCCAGCAAGACTTGGCTGTGATCCCACTAAAGGTATAATACACACATGTAAAGACTATCAATCACTCATGGAGTCATGGAAGGAGAAGGATTGCTCAGACAGACTTGAGCAGAACCCACCAAGGCTCTTTGGAGTTGAAGGAGTCAGGAGCAGCAGATTTGAGGTAGCACAGAATCCCCAACGAGGCATCTCTATTAAGAAAATGAAGGCATTGCTTTATCTTCATCTGATTACCATTAAGCCTTACCCTGGGCCGGCCTGCTTTATTCAGGATGGAAAGCTCAACATTGAACATACTGCCTAGCCTAGGGCAAGCAATCATTAGATGTTTGCTCAATGAGTTTGCTCCAACTCTTTGCTCACAACCTCCTGATTATGATTTGGCTCCCCACAGAGTTCCGACTACAGGGAGAGAATGATCTCGTCTTGTGGATTTGAGAATTCTGGTCCCCGTGCCAGCTACTAAATTCATTGGAATATACAGGTTAGCACTTGAGTTTGCTTACTCACAGGCTGCTCCCAAAGGAAAGGACCTTGTGCGTGCTGCTGGATCAAGTTTCTGATCCCCAAGGGCTGGCAATGAGTCTCTGGTGCATGGTAACTTCACCAGGATGATGATGATGATGGTGGTGATGGGGACACCTTGGCCATGGCAAAGCGTCTTCTATGCACTATCAGACACTGTACTGTGTTCTTTACATACTTCAACTCATTTAATACCCACAGTAATCCAATAAATTAGCCATTATAACTATTTCCATTTTGAAAATGAGGAAACTGATGGTCAGAAAGCTATAACAACTTACCCAAAGATCTATATTCAA
The DNA here is from genome assembly GCA_963575035.1 of Avahi laniger. Taxonomy (NCBI): domain Eukaryota; kingdom Metazoa; phylum Chordata; class Mammalia; order Primates; family Indriidae; genus Avahi; species Avahi laniger. Next base: position 13,727 of record CAUYSK010005333.1, on the reverse strand, counting down.
AACCTAGATTCAGATCCAGATTTGTCGGACTCTAAAGCCTAATTTCTTAAATTCTTAAAAATATCATCTTTGGGGAGATGAATCCTATTCTCCTAGCCACACTGCTCTGCGTCAGCAATGTTCTCTAGGCCATTCCAGTCCGTCTTCAACATGACTCTTCATCAGTGCAGCACTGTTGTGCACGCCTTCACATGAACACACACCCAGCAGCAATCCACCCTAATCAGAAGTGCACAGAATCAAGCCCCATCTCAAGGAACAGCATGACCATCTACTCCATGCCATCAGACCATTAGCTTCAGGACCCAAAAATGGGGGCTTCCTTCTTTATGTTTCCGTCTCCCTCAACAACCCTGCCGCACACCACCCAATCATTTACACATCCTCCAATTACAATACTTCCCTAACTGACCCACTTCCTCTCTTCTCACTATTCCCATTACTACTATCCATCTTTCACCTGGACCACTACAGAAATCTCCTAGGTTGTGTTTTTGCTTCTATTCTTGCTCAACTTTGCTCCATTTTGCACCTGAATCTTGGGGATGAGTTCTCAAGGATGCATCCAGTGATCTTTATACAATCTAATCATGGCATTCCATGGTTTAAAGCTCCTTCCATATGACCCTTTGTCATCCTCTGTGCTTCAGCCTAATCGTGACTGGCTTGCAGTTCTCAGAAGATACTCAGCCCTGTAAGCCCCAGGATGGCACACATACTGGGTGTGGATACACCCACATGCCCCTGGCCCAGTCTTCTGTCCACATCTCCCGTGGTCAGCTCATATAGGTACTCCAGAACTCACTCATATTTCACCTCCTGCAAGAAGCCTGGGTTAGGTGCCCAACTGAGGGGTTCTCATCACACCCCTACTTACCCCTCCTCTCACTATATGGAAATTTTTTATTCATGTGACTCCAACTCCAGACTCTGATCTCCCTGAAAATCGGAACCCATGCTGTTTATACACAGTGCCTAACATGAACAAATCCTTGTTAAATGAAAGAAGAAATGTGGGCCTGGTAAACCACAGGTGTCCTAATCCACCCAGCTTCCTCAAGTACCGGCTGTGTGATCTTGAGAAAAGTGTTTCATTTCCCTAGACCTCAAAGTCACTGTCTGTAAAATGGGGATCATAAAATCTATACTGTCGAAGTTATTTTGAGATTTAAACTAAATCACATATGTGTAAAGTCCTCTGCACCATGCCCAATATATAAGCACTCAAATATTGGTTGGTCTAATTATTATTACTACTATGTTCTTCAAGACCCAGCTGAAAACATTCACGTTCTTGCAAGACTTTAGAGATATTCCCAGTCCACCATGATGACTCTGCAGCTCCATACTACATACCTCATAATGTATTATCTTGCACCCCTGAATAATATTGTTTGAAAGGGTTTGTCCTTACCATACATTCTTCAAGTAGCATAATACTTCAACAAATCCTTCTAGATGGAATGATAACATTAAGATCTGTTTCGTTCTAGAAACTAATGGTGCCCTTTGGCTGCCCACTGGAACCTTAAACCATAGACGTTCACATTGCAACTCCTAAAGATGCAAATGCCATAAAGAGAGGACAGTGACACATAGAAAAACAGCAGGGCTCTGGAAGGAGGCCCTGCTGATCCCAAATTAGAAATTAGGTCTTAAAGGGGCCACAGTAAGATTAGGTCTTAGAAAAAGGGACCACAAGTAAGATTAGGTCTTGGAAAGGTGAATTACCAGATTAGTGGTGAAAAAAATGTAAATAGCATAATATGCCTCTACTCCTGTATGGAATATTGTGCAGCCATTACAAATAGGGAGCCAACGAATACAATGGTGGCAAATAAGAACATGTAAGAGACAATGTTAACTAAAAAGGATTCAGATAATATATGGCTTTTTGATCACGGTACGCACAATTTGCTTTAAAACAAACAAACAACCGTAAGGGAGCAGATGAAAATTTCAATAGTTGTAGCAAGGTGATGAGTTTGTGAGTGAAATATTTTTTTTATCAATTCCCTACACCCTTTGTAGTGTTGCCATATGCCGTTAAAATGTAAAAAAATATTTCTTAGAAAATGTGTATTCTATGCATCTCCTTCACAGATGGCTCCAGGAAGAAATGAGATAGGACAGAAGACACGCCCTAGGCTGCAGGGCCTCAGAGAGCCACAGGCCTGACTCAGCAGAGTGCAGACGTGGGCGAATGTGGCATGGCGGCGCTCTGCAAGCGAATCCCGCTCTTGCTGGGTCGTTTCTTCACCTCCCCCGCTGGGCATTACTAAGTGCCCGCCGCCGGGATGCCACACTCCGTGGGCCCAGCTCCGCTTCCAGACCCCGACCTTGCTTGTACCCAAGCGACCCTTCTGGCAAACGATCTCTTTTGGTGAAGGGAGAAGCAGAAAGGGCTGAAAAGCGAGCTCCCAGGCTCAGGTCCCCGCGCCCTCGCCGTCCCCAGGCCCGCCCTGGCATCCCCCCATGCGGGGCCCCTGTACCTCTTGCAGGGGATCAGCGCCTTCCTCTCGTCCAGCACCCGCACGCGCTGGTTGAGCCCGTCGTAGGAGAGCAGGGCGCGGCTGTTGCGCCCGGTCCTCTGCTGGTACAGAACCTGGCGCCCCTCCCACTGCTGCGGAGCCTGGCACGGGCGCGGCGCCCCCGGGAAGCCCGCCGCCCCCAGGCCGCACAGGTCGCCCAGAGTCCAGACCCAGAAGCTGCCTAGCAGCCAGGCGCCCAAGGCCCCCCGGGCCACGCGGAAGGGAGCGGGGCTTGGCATCACGACCCTTCACCCCCGGGGGCGAGCCCGAGCCCAAGGGGGCGCTGAGACGTCCGGGCGCAGAGTGGCTCCCGCCGCTTCTCTCCGCACTGCGCGGGGTCTGGGCGAAGGTGCTTCAGGTCCCCGCGGTGGCCTCTGCAGCAGTGGCGATCAGGACGCGCCGGGAGGGCTCCAGTGAATCGCCCAGGAGCTATTGCTGCCTTGGACGCTGCTGCTGCCGCTTCTGTTTTCACTGCTCACTGCTGCCAACAGGAAATGCAGTGGCAGTGGTGCCACTAACATCCTGAAAGGCATCGTGTTTTAGAAAGGGTATGTGTCTCCACTAACTGCAGTGCTCAATAGGCGATCACATGCTGGGGGCAATGTCTAGGGCAAGATCCAGAAGGCAGAGCTACTGCATTTGCTGTGCCCCCCACATACTGTGCCCCTTGCCAAAACGGCAACCTTCTTCCTCCAAATTAAGAGTGGAAAGATGGGTCCTTTCCTTAAGAAATGGTGCTAGCTATTCCTTATGGCCACTTCCCAGCCCCCAATCCCAATGAAGGGTCTGGGGAACTAGGAATAGGCCCTTGGGTTCAGCCTAGTTCAGGGACATTGTCTGCAGGTCACATTGCAGTGAGACCGCTCCCTTCCCATTGCCTGGCAATACTGCAAGCCAAGTGGTCTGTGTGTCTGGGGTGCTTACCATCTTCAAGAACAAAGTCAACGGGGTTTATGTTTATGTAATGCTAAGATCTAAATTATGGAATCAAGAAGAAAGAAAGCAACTAAAAAGAAAGGCTTACTTTCCAAGTTTATAGCTCCTTTCCATTTGAGCTACATTTCAAGGATGAGGAAGAATGAGCCAGGTGAAAGTGAGAGAGAACATTCCTGAATGAAGGACATGAGGACAAGAGGAAATGAGTATAGCGCTGGGTTCAAGTACAAGGCAGAGGGTGATCTGGAGCCATATCAGTCATTTTAAGGATTTTGCCGTTAATATCGAGGACAGTGAGAGCCATCAATCAATCTAAAGCTTGGGAGGGGCACCATGAGTTGTCTGCCTTGGGAAGCTCACTCAGGTGACAGTGTGGAGAATGGGCAGGGCCTGATAGAAGGCAGGAGACGGCAGAGGAAGCTGCTGCTATCGTCCTGGCAGGACATCCTGCCTGAGCTGAGGCAGAGATGGATGGGTTGGAGAGGAGGGTGGAAGGGAGTGGGGAACTATAGAGAAGGATTAGGATCAGAAGGAGAGGCTTCTGGTTTGGGACACTGGGAATTCAGTCCTGAGTGAGGAAAGAAGATAAATTCATTTTAGGACTGGTTGACTTTGAGATGATTACGGGATATTCTAGTGGAAATACCCAAAGAGCAGTTGGGTAAATACTTCCAGAAAGCAGCAGAGTTTTTGGATTTAGAAGCCATGGGCACATAGGTGGTAATTGAAGCCAAAGAGTAAAACAGTGGTTCCTGGGGGCAATTTTCAGCCCCAAAGGACATTTGGCATTTGGTAATATCTGAAGACATGTTTGATTGTTACAACAGGGATGGGGAGAAGGCTGCCACTGACATTTAGCAGGTGGGGGCCAGGGATGCTACTAAACTTCCTACAATGCACAGGACAGCTATCCCCACCACTAAAGAATTATCTGGCCCCAAATGTCAAAAATGCTGAGGCTCAGAAACCCTGGGATAGAGGGGAGTGTTGAGAGTGAAAAGTGGGCTGAGGATGGAGCCTTAGAGAGCTCCAGATATTTAAAGGGTGGGCGAAGGAGCAAGCGCTTGCGGACCTTGAAAAGGAGTCACCAGAGAGAAGCCGCTGACCAGGGCAACTTCCTCAGTTACCGCGCTTTGGCAAATAAATGTAAGGTGATAGTGAGTTGAATGCTAAAGTGGAGTATTCTAGAATCATAGCATGAAGAGAAGGGAAGTAGACAGGTTCTCCTGATGAACCCTGCCCGCTGCGCCCTCTCTGTATAAATACTAGAGACACAGTACCAATGGCCTAGTGAGGTAAGAGCTTTAGAAAGAAGGGCTCTTCACTTCCCCTCACTGCTTCTCAAAGGACATGCCATCAGAAAACATCAGGAAAGCCCATGAGACTCTGTGATTGGTACTTGCGTAAACAGATGCAGCAGGTTCAAACCGGTTGCAGAAGTTTGATCCCTCTCCAAATTTGCCCTCCCCAACCAACTCATAGGAAAAGGGTAGGCAGTTCAGCTCTTTTTCTTGCTCCCTTGGTAGGAACTTTGAATGAAAATCCTCTTCACTAAGCAAGAGATTTAGACTCATTGGATTTTACTGTCGAAATGGCTTGAGATGTGATCTAGGCTGTTGCCCTTGCATTATATTTTACTAGCCTGGTTTGGCATCTTTGGAGCTTGATACGTGTTCTGTAGGAAACTAGAATACCTCTCTTGATTGGCCTGGCTATATTAGGACACCCGGGGCTTCCGTTAAATAGAACTGGAATCTTTGGGTGAATCCTGAATTGCACTCATCTCATTTATCCTTTTAACTTACTATGTTTAATTTATGTTCCCGGAAAAAGTAAGATAATGCATTTAAAGTGCTTAGCTTCATGCCTTGCCCATTATAAATTCCCATTAGTTGTTAGCTGTGCTTGTTTTCTCCTCAGCTATTTTAATCCTTAGTCCTGGTGGAGATCAAAACTAACCTAACTTTGTGGGTTTAAGCTTTGGAGAGAAAAAGCCTGTCTGCCTTAAGTTCAGATTAAACTATGTTTTAAAGATTAACATTAAAAGAACATATTTCCATATCAGTGATGCCCTGAGAAAGTATCATATACCAGAAGTCTTGCTGCCTGAAGATTGAAATGCCCTTACAACAATAAAGCCTCCCTTTTCTGTGGATAGCTGAGCCAGCAGTTGGATTTACTACCTCTCCCTAATGCAAATAAGATAAAAGAGGAAACAGGCATACATACTTGCTTTCCATGGTACACAGCTTCTTACTCAATTCAAGTAACAGTCTCCAAGCACATCAAAAATCAAGACTTTAAGCTGCTGGGTTGGAAATTGTTAGGCATGAAGGAGAAAAAAATCTTTCAGACTGTGGTGTCCAAAGTTTTCTTTGTTTTCTCCTGAGTTCCATCTAGAAGGAAAGGGGAATGTTGGTAGACAGAAGACATTTCCCAAACTGAAAAATGCTATTGCACCTTCCAGCAGTTCTACTGGGTTCCTGAAGCAGATACAAATCAATTACTACCTGGAAAAACTTCAGCCAAGACTCGCGTCTACTAATCACAACAACAACAACAAAAACAAACTCCACACAACTAGGGGAGGGGTGGGCTGGCTTATATAACGTGTAGATCCTGTTCCAGCCTTTCCTGCACTCTCCCTTGGCGGGGCAAGGTAGGCTCACTACTGTCCTCAGCGCTCCTCATGCCCCCTACTGGAGAAAGCAAAAATGTTTCGCAATTAGAGGGCAGCGGCAGTTCCCGTCTCCCTCCAACCCTACTCTTGAGAAACTAAGGCAGCAGAAGCAAAATTCAGCTTTTACTCAAAAAAAAGCATCTTTCTCTCTCTTGAAAGTCTCTCTTCCACCTTCTCGTATTCGGTGTCCAAAACGACTGCTAGAGACTCTCTTTCTTGGTCCGAAGAAAAAGGACTGGCCAGACTAGAAAGGAGGGATTTTGGGGAAAGCAGGATTACAGCCCTGGGCTGTAGCCGGAGGAGATGATGTCACCGCTCCTGCTCGCGGAGGCCTGGGGGTGGGGCAGCCGAGGGGGAGCCCCCGCGCCGCGCCTGTAGCTGCCAAGGGAGCGTTCAGAGCCCACGTCAGGGGAGGTGTCGGGATAAATAGGGTCCCGCAATGGCCGTGGCTGGCTGCGCTCGGAGCTGCGGGGTCCGAGACTGGAGCTGCCCGGGCGGGTTGGCGTCCCGGAGGCTGAGGGCTGGCGCTGCTAGTGCCCTGTGCGCCAGACGGCAGAGATCCGCGGCCGGACCCTGCGGCCCCGCGTTGCTGCCGACTGGAGCTTGGGGACAGCACCGCTCCTGCGCCCACCAAGGACATCCTCCTCGGAGACGGCACAGGGCAAGATTAGGGGAGCGGGAAGAAAAGGGTCTTTTTTGCCTGTCGGGGTCGCAGCGCGGGAGGACAGTGCCATGCTCCTCTCCGTTGTGGTGGCGCTGTGCCTGTGGCTGCGCCTGGCGCTGGGCGTGCGCGGCGCACCCTGCGAGGCGGTGCGCATCCCCATGTGCCGGCACATGCCCTGGAACATCACGCGGATGCCCAACCACCTGCACCACAGCACGCAGGAGAACGCCATCCTGGCCATCGAGCAGTACGAGGAGCTGGTGGACGTGAACTGCAGCGCCGTGCTGCGCTTCTTCCTCTGCGCCATGTACGCGCCCATCTGCACCCTGGAGTTTCTGCACGACCCCATCAAGCCCTGCAAGTCGGTGTGCCAACGCGCGCGCGACGACTGCGAGCCCCTCATGAAGATGTACAACCACAGCTGGCCCGAGAGCCTGGCCTGCGACGACCTGCCAGTCTACGACCGTGGTGTGTGCATCTCGCCTGAAGCCATCGTCACTGATCTCCCAGAGGGTGAGGCCTGGGGGAAGGACGTGGGAGGTGAGGAGGCGCCCGGGGCTGTTACCGCCACGTGAGAACTGGGCAGCCACACCTAAGGCTGCCAGGGGGTGGTCAGCCCCCATCCCACTTCACTATGAGGATTAGAGGAGGAGGTAGGGGTGGGTTGCAATTCTGAAAAAGTCTGATTTCCCCATGGGAATCTCAGATGCTAAGCATCGCTTACAAAGGGAGCCACTGGCAATGTTTTCACTTACAGTAATAACAGAAATAATCATAGCAAACCGGTAGTACTATGTATCTGAGCAAGTGTTAAGCATATTACACGTATTAACTCATTTAATGCTTAAAACAATCTCACCAGGAAGGTGCATTAATACTCTCTACACTTAATGCTACTTCTTAAAAGTCCTTTCTGAAAAAACAGTAACTGTCATCACTCCCCAGCCAGGAGTGAGGTTTGTAAATGTAGTCTCCCTGGAGCATTGTGACTTGTGTTTCATGATCATTGACCAGGAGCCAACTGTGGCATTTTAGTTTATCTGATCTCTGCTTCCTCTTCCTCTTTAGTCGTTTGGCTGCTTTTCTAAGAAGGGGCAGGTTTAAATTCACTTCTTGAAATGAAGCCTAAGAATATTTTTGCATTCTTTTATCTTGGCTTTCTCTGACCTAGGTTATCCCACATTTAAACATAAAGTGTTGCTGTAGTGTAGTCTCTGAAGTTATACTTCAGAGCATTGCTTTAAACATGAAGGAGGAGCAGTTAAGTGAAACTCCTCTCTAATTCAGAGTTTTAGGAAAAAAAATTTATTGCTTAAATTATATAAGTGATAGAGAGTTATGCTTGGTTTCGGTTATATAGCTATGGACTATGTCTGTACTGCAAAATATGAGGTGGGGATTTGGAAATATTTTGGTTATTTCGATTATTGTAAATAGTCAGCTTGGAAAAATCAACATTTTACTATGGCTTTGAGAGGGAATAATGTTTATGTACCTCTATGCACCAGCCAGGTTAAATGGATGTACATTCGCATCATTTGTGCTTGGATAGGCAAAGTCTCATCCAAAATATACTACTTTCCAAAGCCCTGGGATGTCGTTACAAAAGAATCAATTGATAATCGCATGTCATTTTTACTATTAGGGTACTGTTCTTGTTATGATGCTGTGTAAGTTTATATCTTCAGATAGTTCTTTATTCCAGTTGGGTGAACAGACCAAATCACTACCCACACCCATGTGGCCCTGTTTGCGTTTCAGATGTTAAATGGATAGACATCACACCAGACATGATGGTACAGGAAAGGCCTCTGGACGTTGACTGTAAACGCCTAAGCCCCGGTGAGTTATTTTTTCCTCAAGGTTCCCTCTCCTTCTCCTCCCCAGAGTAATTCTGTACCCTTTTCCAACTTTCTATCTCTCTCTTACCTTTTGCAGATCGGTGCAAGTGCAAAAAGGTGAAGCCAACTTTGGCAACATATCTGAGCAAAAACTACAGCTATGGTAAGTCATCTGATAAAGCCATTTACTTTTGACACTTGGCACTTTACAAAGCTGGAATCTCAATAAGGTTGTCACTGCTAAGGCCAGATCTACTAGTCACAAAATAAAGAAGAGGGTTGGTGATTTTTCTAATCAATTATGTGGGTTCGATATGGCACATAACCATTGTAAAACTTCTTGCTTTTCTGTGTAAATCAAGTGGGAAAAAAATAGAAAATATCCAGGTGAGAACAGTTATGTAGATCAGATTAAAAGTTTGACATCTTGATCCTCCTTGTCTTGGTGAGAAGCGCTGCTCATCCCAGATGGCACACCCCACCTGGTCTCTTCTTGAGGTTTCATTGCTGCAGGAAGGATGGGTTTGAATGTCTGGATGAATTTGCATATTGGAGACCCAGAGAATTAAGGCCCAGAAGCCCAGGGAATTAAGATCTACCTCTGTACTTTTTTACTGATAAACAGATACAAATATTTAACATTTTAAAGAAATTGTGGGAAAATATGCTAATCACAAAACACTGGGGCTAAGGTTATACTATTGAAATAGTTAAATGTCCTCCTCTCTCTCATTGGAAAGAATCATTCCACATTTTTTTCAAACACTAAGTTAATCATGATATTTGAAATAATAAGTATTTGAATAAGTAATTTTAATTCTATCATCATTTGAAAGTAAATTTATTAAAAATATGTTCTTTTAAAATGTCTGTTTGGGCTGGCTATTTTATATTTTATTGCATTTCTTAAGTTATTTCTGCTAAAATAACAGAAAACTATTTGGGGGAAAATGTTCATTTTATTTGCTAACTTAGTTTTCATACTTCAAACTGAAATTTTATCTCAATAAGAAACTTTAGGATATATATCACACATGAAAGTAGAAGGATCATTGCAATATAAAAAATCTGAAAAACAGAACCTCTTACTAAGCTGTCAGATTTGAGAATCATACATAGCCAATGTGGGTAATTCAACAACAGCAAAAAATTCTTTATCTTTTCCAGTAGTTTTTTCCTTAAAGCCTGTTCTATGTAGATATCATCTTAATCTGATCTGCTTAGCTCCTCAACTGCCAAGATCCAGCCTCAGGGTTTCACTGTCCGCTGCTCACTGGGTGTCACGGCCTTGGAGCTACCTTGATGATGAAACCATTTTCTACTTTAGTCTTTTAGCTCCTTCATAAGCCAGCTTCCCAGGATGAAATCCAAGAATGATTATAGCTCTATGGAAGGCATTAATAGCAAGGGACCAAAGAAGCCAGAATTTAAAACTTGATCGGAGCCAGTGCCATTAGCAGCCATCTGTAATAGCAGTTCTGTCTCTACTCACCATGGGTCTCACGTTCTCAGTCTGAAACTAAAGGACTGAGAAGAGCAATCCTTAGAGATTTCTTCTAGTTTGAAAATGTTATGACTCCAATAACTATTCTATAAAACAGAACAAGTTCAAACATCAGATAAGTGATTGAAGAAATCAAACTTTAAGGCAACTTCTGATTCTGAGAATATAAGATCCTAACCTCAGATCATTACAAAGGATAATATAAACAAATAAATGTTTCTGTGGAATTTTCACTGACCTAATGGCAGAACCCAAAAAAGCCTGCTTCTTAGTTTGCTTTCCCATCTTGCAGTATGATTCAGAATTTTTAAGACAATGTTGACAATATGGGATGCCTTACATTTAGCATATGACCGTGTGGGCTTTTTGCCTACATTTTGGCTACTTGGACATGACCATAATTACAGGAGTGATTCCTTAAGAGAGGCTAAGGAGTTGGCTTGGATACACCAGCCCTAGTTTTTTCCCGAAGGCTTCAACAACACTTTTATCTATTTTTAAATTGCAGTTATTCATGCCAAAATAAAAGCCGTTCAGAGGAGTGGCTGCAATGAAGTAACGACAGTGGTGGATGTGAAAGAGATCTTCAAGTCCTCATCACCCATCCCTCGAACTCAAGTCCCACTCATTACAAATTCTTCTTGCCAGTGTCCACACATCCTGCCCCATCAAGATGTTCTCATCATGTGTTACGAGTGGCGTTCAAGGTAGGCACAAAAGGGGCAGGAGGAACTATCTGCACACTGCTTACAAAAACATAAGTCTCATTTAGCAATTGTGGTTTCAAAAACAAAACAGTGCCAGTAGTTCTTTTTTAAAAGGTAGTTTTAACAGCTGCCTTTGTTAAGCTATCACGAATATCAATTAATTTCTCACAGAATTAAGGAAAAATAGGAATGTGAGTATTTAAATGAAATCCTTAAACATCAATTTCAGGATCCAAACTGATTTCAAAACTTAATAGTTAAGTAAATTATTTTGAGTAAGAACAATTCATTTCAAATCATTCAAACAATCTTAGTGTGACAAATATTGAATTTTTAAAGGCCTCTTTAATAACCTACAGATTAAGTAAGTAGCCATTTGAGACTATGGTTTCCCATGTTTTCCTTGTATACATTTCACAATATTTGCTTGATAGAGTATTGTATACACACACATACACACACAAACTTTAAGGTGACTTCTGAATCTAAGAATATGTGATTCTCAATTCAAATGATCACAAGGCAAAGGATCAACAAATATATGCTTCACACACACTCGCGCGCATATACACGCGTATCTCCAGCTGGGAGTGTTTGCCTTCCCCACTTCTCTTTCCTTGTCATCTTTTCATATATTGGTACTTTTTTTTATAATATAAAGTCAAACTCTTCAGCCCAGGTTCCGGGATGGTCCTCATAACTTACTCAATGTACTTCTCTAGCAAAATCACTCCTTTTTATAGAGTAAGTCATCCCTTTCATTCTCTGCTATTAATGTGCATCTGTTTCTTCTTGATATAGCCCAAGACATTCCTTCAAAAACAACAATAAAAAAATATTTTAGAAATAGCCTTACTTGAATAATTTATTATTCTATATTCTGTCAGTACTTGGGTACCCTCCTCACACTGTGTGTATTGCCTTGTGTTCTCAGCTTTGGAGTCATTTCTCTGCTGATATCTTGTCTCTCAAAGGGAGCAATTAATGTTTCTGGGCTCATCTTTTACATGGTATTTGTACCTGCTGCGGTGCTAAATGCCATGGCGGGTGTACCAGGTTACTAGTGCTTAAATTCTATGTAAGAGATGAATGAATTATAAATCCATCCAGTAAAAATATTTTTGGATGATTGGGATTTACGTATTCACAAATTATCCTAATGATCATTTGGAAAAACAAACTGGTTAAGGGCATGTGAAGGAGATTTTGAAAATAAGAGCGATGAGAGGAAATCTGCCCATGAGACCTGCAAAACTGATATAAAACTATACTTGTTAAAACCATGTGGCACAAAAGTAGATATATAGATCAATAAAACAGGGGAAAAGTTCTTGAAACAGATTTCTAATGCATAAAAGAGCTTTGTATTATGAAGGAAGTATGGCAAACCAATGGAAAATAAATGTATTATTTGGTAAATGTTGCAAATATTCTAATTTGAAAAAATAGTACATTTTATTCACTTTATTCTGTACTGCAAAATAAATTTCAAGTGGATTAAAGAAATAAATATTTTAAGAACATAATCAAAGAAAACAAGATTAGGTGTCTATGCAATATTTTAAAGGCAAAGTACTTTGTAAACATAAAAGTAATGTAAGAAATTACAAGGGAAAATATCAATATATATATCAGACTGCATAATATTGTGTATGTGAGAATCACAAGTAAAAATAGAAAGCCAACTAAAAATTGAGAAAAATATTTGCGATAGATATGACAAAGAAACGGTTATCTTCCTCTATAAAGAGTACACACAAATTAATATTTAAAACATTCAGACCACAATATAGACATATATATGTATGTAAGTCTATACAGACAAGTTCCAGAAGAAATACAAATAGTAAAAAAATATTTCTAAAACTTTACCGCGTTAATTCCAAAATTCAAACAAAAACAAGATTCCATTTTTACCTAATTCTTAATGTTAGTGAATTGGTTGAAATTGCAACCATTTTGAAAACAACTTGACACTATGCATTGATAATCTTAAAAAAAAATACATACCCTTTGGCCCAGTTATTCTATTTTCGGAAAACTGTCTTAAAGAAATAATAAGCCAGTGCACACTATTATATACCAGAATATTCAATGCAACACCGGTAGTAATAGCTGAGAAAAAGGGGGAGTACAACAGTATATATATATATATATATATGGTTAAATATTTAATAGATGTCCATAGTTGTAATGCTATATTATTAAAATTCTATTTTTGAATTATAATAATTATATCAGAAAATTCATGTAATATAATGATAAAAGGATATGTAAAGTATGATCAAAATATACAGTGTGATCTAAAAATATACATAGATATAGGGAAGAATGAAAGGAAATATCAATAAATTATAAGTGGTAGATAGGTGAATTATGGGGTTAATAGTTATTGAAGATTTTTTTCTTACAAGTTTTCAAATTTTATACTTTTTGCTTTTATAATGAAAAGCTACTTATTAAGCTAAATTACTTTTTTTCAGGATGATGCTTCTTGAAAATTGCATAGTGGAAAAATGGAGAGATCAACTTAGTAAAAGATCCATAGTAAGTATAACTAACAATACTGTGAATATGGTTGCTTTTAAAGGAATTCTATAGAATTTGGGAATTCTTCACAGTCTTTCATGTCCAAGCTCTTATAGGAGCCAGCAATAGCAACAATATCTGTCTTTTGAATAGGTGGTTAAGAGTATAGCTATTCTCACTTGGAATTTTTATCAGAAACTAAAAAGGTGATTTAGTTGTGTTCACTACTAATTTACTGGTTATTTCCAGATTGAGTTAGTTTGTTTCTTTACTGTTTTGCATTTAGTTGTTTTAGTGAACTGTGAGATACTTTAGCAGAATTAATATCCACTGGT
>CAUYSK010005331.1:0-10505 GCA_963575035.1 Avahi laniger | reverse complement strand
CAGTTGCCACTTGTGACATAACTTCCTTCCAGTCTTTTTCCCTTCCCTGTCCCTATCATAGTACTAGCTTCTGCGTCTCCACTTGATTTTTCAGGAGTCTCCCTTGGGTTTTTTTTTTTTTTTTTGAGACAGAGTCTCACTCTTTTGCCTGGGCTAGAGTGAGTGCCGTGGCGTCAGCCTAGCTCACAGCAACCTCACGCTCCTGGGCTCAAGGGATCCTCCTGCCTCAGCCTCCCGAGTAGCTGGGACTACAGGCATATGCCACCATGCCCGGCTAATTTTTTCTATATATTTTTAGTTGTCCAATTAATTTCTTTCTAATTTTAGTAGAGACGGGGTTCTCGCTCTTGCTCAGGCTGGTCTCGAACTCCTGAGCTCAAACAATCCGCCCGCCTCGGCCTCCCAGAGAGCTAGGATTACAGGCGTGAGCCACCGCGCCCGGCCTCCCTTGGTTTTTAAATTTTAAAAATCGTTCATATTTTTTTCAAACTAAAGAAATAATTATGCTATAATTAAAATAATAAATATTTCAATTTACTTCTATAGTTTGAATATCCCCACCAAAACTAATGCTGAATTTTTTTTTTTTTAAACCTTGGTGTAGGAAAGCATCATACTGAAATTTAATTGCTATTGTCACAGTGTTAAATGGTGGGGCTTTCAAGACGTGGTTATGTCATGGGGACTCCACCCTCATGAATGGATTAATGGCATTGTCTTGTAAGTGGGTCAGTTATTTCAGAAGTGGCTTTGTTATAAAAGTGAGCCTCCAGAATGATGAGAAATAAATTTTTTATAAATTACCCCAACAGAAAATGGACTAACACAATTAATAATTATAATTTAAGTGGGATCACTGTAACTCGTACTGTTTGCATAAACTCTTCAAATAAACACATAACAAAGTTACCTCCGTATGTTGAAAAAAAATTATTCAAACTGAATCAGTCCATTGACAGTGACTGTTGCCGTCATGTTTCTGTGCAGCGTGGGGACGGTGCACGCCGACGTGTGCCTCGGTACCACAGCATCTTACGCCATGCGGTGTTAAAGTGAAATGTGGTCTTACCAAAAGAATTAAGTTGTGTTTAATAGAAAAATATTTTGTACTTCTTCAGTTTTAAGATTTAATTAACTGTAATTAATGAAATTAAGTTAAAAATTCAGTTCTGTCACATTAGCCAAATTCCAGGTGCTCAATAGCCGCATATGACTTATGGTTACTGTGTTGGACAGCACAAGTCCATGTAATTGTATTTTTTAATCTTTATTTCTTATAATACTCACTGGTCTGCACTTTGTCATTAACAGTATAGCTTGGATACATCCAGTACTTCTGTATCAGTAAAGAGCATACTTGTTCTCTGTAACAGTTGGGTGATAGGAATACTATGATCAGGTGGTCTCCTGTTAATGGACATTTAAGTTATTTTCAGCTTATTGCAAATGTTGTGAGTTCATGCCAATCTAACTGTGCGATGAAATGCCTAGGTGAGAGATTGATGAGTCAAAGTTCCTCTGCATTTACTCTTGGATGATAGTGTCATGTTGTGCAGCCTCCTTCCCCCACATAGCTTTTATTTTTTCTCCTTAGCATTTATTACTGTTTAACATACTGTATAATTTACTTGTGTGTGTATATGTGTATTTTCCTGACAAGACTCTGACTTATGAACTATGTACCCAGGGCCTTAAAACAATGTCTGGCACAGAGTAAGAACTTAATAAATGTTAGCTGAATGAAATCAGACATACAAAGGGGAAGAGCTTATCTTCTCTGTGATGTCCTATTTAAATGTATCTATCGGCCGGGTGCGGTGGCTCACGCCTGTAATCCTAGCTCTCGGGGAGGCCAAGGCAGGCGGATTGTTTGAGCTCAGGAGTTCGAAACCAGACTGAGCAAGAGCGATACCCCGTCTCTACTAAAATTGGAAAGAAATTAATTGGACAACTAAAAATATATAGAAAAAATTAGCCTGGCATGGTGGCGCATGCCTGTAGTCCCAGCTACTCGAGAGGCTGAGGCAGTAGGATCGCTTGAGCCCAGGAGTGTGAGGTTGCTGTGAGCTAGGATGATGCCACGGCACTCACTCTAGCCCCGGCAACAGAGCGAGACTCTGTCTCAGAAAAAAAAAAAAAAAAATGTATCTATCACACAGTGACAGAGTTACACTAGGAATTTGGTTATTTTAAAGGCTCATAATTCATAGAGTAGATATCTTACAGCATGAGTCAATGTAATTTTTATTGTTAAACATTGAACACAAAGAATACTTTATAGTATAGAATGTATTTTCAATTTAACTTTAGTTCTAATTTATTTTTTAATTTTACAATTTTTTATTTTTAATTATGGGAGCATAATAGTTGTATATATTTATGGGGTATGTGTGATGTTTTGATGAAGGCATACATTATGTAATGATCAAATCAGGGCAATTGGAGTATCCATCACCTCAAGAATTTATCATTTCTTTGTGTTATGAACATTCCAATTCCACTCTTTTAGTTATTTTAAAGTATACCTTTATTGTTGACTATAGACATTTTGTTATGCTACAAAATATTGTTCATTCCATCTAATTATCTAACTATATTTTTGTACCCATTAACCATCCCCACTTTATCCCTCCTCCCTGCTACCCTTCCTGGCCTCTGGTAAGCATTCTACTCTCTGTCTCTGTGAATATTTAGCTCCCACGTATGAGTGAGAACATGTGAGATTTGTCTTTCTGTGCTTGGCTTGTTTCACTTAATATTCTCCAGTTCCATCCATGTTGTTGCAAATGACAGAATTTCATTCTTTTTTATGACTGAATAGTATTCCATTGTATGTATTCACCACATTTTCTTTATGCATTCGTCCACTTAGGTTGATTCCAAATCTTGGCTATTGTGAATAATGCTGCAATAAACACGGGAGTAGTTCTGATTTATTTTAACTTAATTTTAACAAACATTTACCAAGTTTATCCTATCTGTTAGACATGGTGCTAGGCAGTAGTGAATATACAGGTATCTTAAAGGATCTCCACAGGTTGGCAGAGTATGAACATGGAAGCAAAATACCATTCATAATGAGAGAGATGCTAGAAGTGTGATGTCACTATATTACCCCTAGGAATACAAGTGAGGGGCTGCCTGGTGGCTGAGGGGTTAGAAGGGGGACGGGGGAGGAAGGGACAGAGGAAACACGTTGCAGGAAAAGCTGCGGGTGGTGGTGGTGACTTTTGTTCTGGAAATAGGGAGAAAATGGGTTCCCCAGTTGGGCAGAGAGGCAGTGCCAGACTAGGGCCAGAAGCAGGAAAGTGCTTAGTGTGAGTAATATCTGACATTAATGAATGGTGGAGGTTTTTTTCTTGTTGTTAAAAAAAAAAAAAAAAAAAAAACCTTAGAAGGTGTTTTAGGTCCCATAGTTTAGTTCGGTTGATGTAGCACTTGTATAAAATCATGAGTCATTGAATGATTAGATCAGAAGGGATCTTAGGTTTTTGATATGCTCAATTTGGATATTTTTGTTAGGTCCAGAGCTGAGAGAGAGACACACGAAGCCTCATATGTAGCAAAATGCTGTTTATTTTGAACATCTGGTCGCAGATGGGTAGAGGCAAAAAAGCATCCACGAGAGGAAAGGGGAGAGCTTTGGGTTTTTCCGGGGGGAGTAAGTAAGTGGGCCAGAACAGCTGCTTGTAATAAATTCTTTTTTAAACAACCAGTTCCTAGGACCCCTGCCCCAGTCACATCCATCCTTCAGCTCCGGAGGCGTCCTTATCAGGAGAGCTAGAGAGGGTTAGACTTCATCCCTATGGTGGGCGAGGGTGGAGGGAGGAATGCTGGCTGTAGCTGTCTGTTAGATTTGCAATGTCTAGGGATTCTCCACACTCCTGTGGCTATTGTTTTACAAGCCTAAGTTTTGCATTAACCACATTCTGTCTTATACATACTTTTTGGGTTCTCACCTGGAACAAACCTTACAATTTTTAAGAGTCAAGAAAAACCCCCATGTATCTTAGTGCCCAATTGCTTTGCTGGTTAAAGTCTTGTATGTATGAAATATTGAGTAAATTTTCATGCTGTATATGAAATATGGAGTGAATTTTCATGCAGGGTTGAGGTTTGGGCTCATTTTGGGTAGAACATCTAATAGCTTTAACTAATACTTTTTGTTGGCTGTCTTTGTCTACAGGTGTTGGAAATCAATAGCTCTTCTAGCTTGTACTTTATTTAAATATAATAGTGTCATTGGACTAAAATGTTCCTGATGCCAGCCTCTTCCGAGTTAAACAGCGGGCAGGACTTCTTAGCCCAGTGGATGGCCAATCCTTCCCGGGCTGGGGTCATATTAAATCGTGAATTTCCTATTTTGGAAGCAGATGAAGAAAAACGAGCAGCTGCGGATGTTTCTACCAGCTTTCCTATTAAAGCCACACGTTTTTCTAATAGTTTCAGCTTTATAAGTGAAGAAGATTCACTTCATGAAGAACAAAGGTTGGAATCTAACAGCCCTTACAAACTACAATCAGATAAATCTGAAACCCATGCAGTCTTTCCATTAATTAAAAAGGGACCACAAATAGCAGCATGTCAGGATGCTCCTGGACACCAGGAAGATGATAAACTTAACTTTATCCCAGATCCTGCAAATGAATTCAAAGAAGTGGCTTACAAAGACCCACTTTTTAAAAAACTTGAACAGGTACAGTAGGATTTGGCCTGATATGTATTCATGTTATTGCAGGTTTCTATTTATGTAGTAAAGTCATCTGTTCCAGGTCCTCTTGTTTCTTTCCTTTACTCTAAAATCCTCAAAATGCCAGATTTTGCCTTTTGTCTAATGTGAAACATTAAAATGTGTTTAATATGTAAATTTATATCTTTAAGTTGCTACCTCATTGGTAAAACTAGGTTAGAAATGGTTGATCGAGTATTAGAGGAAAAAAGTTGATGTACTGATCCATCCTTTTTTAAGAATCAAAGGATTTATATGGCTTTTTCTGTTTCTTAGTTGAGATAGTTGATATAATTTCCTTCATAAGGAATTGGATCTTATTTATTTATTTATTTTTTTAACCGTAGCACTGCTGGCCCAGGGGGCAGGTCATGGCAGTTGCTGGCTTGTGCTGTGGCCCCCGGGGTGCCGCAGGCGGCTGAGGTGGCGATGTGGACTGTCCCAGGAATTGGATTTTAGAGTTTTTTTTGTAGAATTAAAAAAAAGCCTACAGCACCCCATATTCCCAGGTTGTCTCCCATCCAAATGCTATCCAGGACCGGCCCTGCTTGGTTTCTGAGATGAGAAGAGGTAGGGTGCATTCAGGGTATGGATTTTAGAGTTTTGAAGGCAAATTTTTACTTACAGATCTTTCTCTGAAATTTTTTATCAGGGAAGATGTGAGAAGGGAGACGGAGGGATTAAGATAAATGTAAGAAGCAAGAGTCCATGAGAAATGTAAAGTTGGTTTAATAAAGTTAATTTTACATTTAAAAAGCTGAAAGAAGTACAACAGAAGAAGCAGGAACAACTGAAGAGGCAGCAGTTAGAGCAGCTGCAAAGACTCATGGAAGAACAAGAGAAACTGCTCACCATGGTGTCTGGGCAGCACACACTTCCAGGTACGCTTGGCTTACGCAGGGCCTCAGTACTGTGAGAAACAGTTATGTATATTTCTCACCTATAGTTTGACAGGTCATTTCTGTCATTCTTCTGTCATATGCTATAAATTTCAATTTCTTTAGGGGCCAAGCAGGGATGTGTGAAATGGTGGTGTAATATTAATATAAATGGGACAGGAAGGAACTGTGGCATTCTCAAGTGTGCCTACCCTGCTTAAAGGCATTCATGTTTGTTTATTTAAAAAAAAAAAAAGCTCTGTGGAAGGAAGCCAACTGTGGCCTAGAGCTACTGGTATCCAACCCCTGCCTGATGAATGAAAACGATTTGGCATCGTAAAGGTAAATATGTGTAGGAGCCACTCTGTTCAGCTGAAGAACCATACCAAACATATTCTGTGGAAGTGGGTGACAGTGTTCTGTTGTATGCCACATCAGTTAACAGCTTCATGTACTAATCTGGGAAAAAACTTTTGAAATGTGATCTGTAGCAGTGATTTGAAAGTTTTTTTACCACACTCCATAGTAACAAAAATATTTAAAATCATGACTTATAATGACAAAGAAATTTCATATTATCAGTCCTTATTGGTGTTCCTGCCGTGTAGTAAGGATATTTTCTATTTTGTTTATTCTAATTCTGTCATTTTAAAAAATGCCAGTCATGACTTGTTGCATCTGGTGATAAAATTACTAATGGATTTTGTCCCACAGTTTGAAAAACCGTGAGCTAGAGCAGTATGTTTGCTTTTTGGTGCTGCTTTTTAGGAGACACATTTACTGATTCAGCAAAGTGCCTGTTCTGTTCAGAGATTGTGCTGGGCGTTGAGAATACAAGGAAGAAAAGACACTGGCAAACGAGTGTGCAAAGTGTGGCTGGGTGCAGGGCTGGGGTAGGTCGTGGTCATGAGAAATTGCAGGTAAAGAATGGCTTAGGAAATTTGGATATGTTTATCTTGGAGAGGATAGAGAACATGTGGTATGTATCTTAAAATAGTTGAATGGTTTGAGATTTCCTAGTGGAATACATAAGAATAATAATCAAAACACTTAAATAATAGCCATGATACTTACAGTAGAACCAGCACTATGACAGAGTGACAGGGAAGCAGATGTCAAAGCTATTAACATAAGACCATCCCCATTCATTCACTGAGCAGTTTGCTTTGGGGCAGTGTTTTTCCAACTTTTTGGTCTCAGGACCCCTTAGCACTCTTAAATTATTGAGGACCTTGAACTTTTTTATAGGGCTATATTTATCAATAATTTACTGCACTAGAAATTAAAACTGAGACATTTAAAGGCTAATTCATTTAAAATAATAAACCAAATGCATGTTATTGTAAGTAACATTTTTAAATGAAAAATCTTTGCTAAAACAAAAGTCAGTGAGAAAAATGACATTGTTTTTATACGAAAGTTTCTAACTTCTGGCTTATAATAAGTCAGCCGATTCTCATATCTACTTTTGCATTCAGTCTCTTGAATTACATTATTGTGATATGTGAAAAATTCCAGCCTCACATGGGGATGGATATATATAATTGGAAAAAAGAGAGGAGTATTTTAATAACCTTTTCAGTAATTGTGGTTATTCGTCTTTGATATTATACCTTAACAAGTAGTCATTTCTTAGTAGTTATGGAATCTGAAACCATATTAATGAACTTTTAATATGTACTCTATTACATTGAATATATTTAATAATTAAATAGTATATAATTAATACATTAAAATATATTGAGTATCTTGACATTTTGAGTGGATTTTTTATGATGCATGTTCTGGTACTTTGGTCATTTGGAAAATAGTGATTCACTAAATTATGTCTGTCTTGAAAATGTTAACATGCTACACTCAGTATCACCACCAGTCACATCTTAAAAACCTTAAGGAATTGTTAAGCCTTTAAGCTCATGGTGGTGGATGTGTTTTCCAAAATGCAAATTTTTATTTGAAAAGTCAAATTTTATCATTGGCAACAAATACTGTCAGTTGTTTTCTTTGAAGTGACTGGCTCACTTGTTTCTTTTTTAAGAAAAATATCTGCCAAATACCCACATTTAAATAATTATAATTTGTCATTCATTCATTCAAGTAAAAATGGCGTTCCTTCAAAGAAGTGGTTAATTGTGCTTGCAGTTAACAGCACAGCCACATCTTGGTTTGCCACAGAGGTAAATTGTGCATACTTCCCATTTTGTCTGATAAAATGTTCAAAATACATGTGCTCAATGATTGAGCTTTAATAAAATTAATAATTTTTGCTACTTTATTAGGACATTCCTTTTTTTTTTTTTTTGAGACATAGTCTCACTCTGTTGCCCAGGCTAGAGTGCTGTGGCGTCAGCCTAGCTCACAGCAACCTCAAACTCCTGGGCTCAAGCGATCCTCCTGCTTCAGCCTCCCAGGTAGCTGGGACTACAGGCATGTGCCACCATGCCCGGCTAATTTTTTCTACATATTTTTAGTTGTCCAACTAATTTCTTTGTATTTTTAGTAGAGACGGGATCTCGCTCTCGCTCAGGCTGGTCTCGAACTCCTGAGCTCAAACAATCCGCCTGCCTCGGCCTCCCAAAGTACTAGGATTACAAGGCGTGAGCCACCATACCCGGCCTATTAGGACATTCTTAAGTAAAACTTTTTTAACTCTGAATGCACGGTGGTGACAAATACGGTGACCGCTAGGACTCGGGCACTGCTGTCCAACTTTGAGCAAAGGCTCCAGCAGTTTTCCATCTTCCTTTGGCACCAGCAGTGCACGTTCTGTGAAAATAATTTTGACCTGGTGGATTCCCTGAAAAAGGCGTGGAGACCTGCGACAGCATACAGACCACACTTGGAGAACGATGCTTCATCAGAGACCTCTTCAGGCTGAGATGGGATGACTGTTGGTCAAAAATGTTTACGCGGGGAAAGTGTTGCTGTGAAGGACAGGAGGTTGAAGCTGATGTTCATTGAGGCCCTGCCTGATTTTCTCCTTTTATTTTTGGGCTGGGGTGAGGTAGATGAGTGACAGGTGGCAGTGGCTGTTGTATAAATCACTTCCCACTGTGTCTTCACTTCCAAATTTAGACTAGACAACCCGGGAAAGCTGAGGGCTAGCAGCAGGGCTCCCGGACGGCACAGCTGCCCTCTAAGAAGTGTGGTTTCAAGATGGAGAGAAGGAGTACCTTCTCTGTTTACTGCATTATTTCAAAAGCAGAGACTTAAGAAACAGAAAGTAATACAGAAAACTTAGAAACTAAAGAAAAATGCAAAAAGGAAAAGTCACCCATAATTCCACCACCCAGTGAATTGTAAAGGGCAGTTATTGGTTATTAGGGAACCACTCAGATCATTTGCATCATAATCTGCATCGGTGCTCTGTGTCTAATGCACCAGTCACAGGGCTGCAGAGTTGACACCCGCGTGTTCTCACGGAGGGAACAGGAATGGCCTTCTGGAGTTAGGTGGTGCTGCCGCTCTGTCGTGCTCATGCTGTCTGCACAGAAAGTCTAGTCTCAATATACTCTTACTTAAGATTATATGAAATTCACTTTGGAATTTGAAAGTTTCATGACTTTTTAAACGTGCTTTCCCAATAAGGAGAAAAAAATACTTTTATCATTGTGGGGAAGACTTTGTGGGTTGGGGTCCCTAATGGGCAGAGAAGAGAAAATGTGGAAGGATGTCATCAGCTTTGTTGGTTTTCTTAATTGCAAGGTTTAACTCTACTGCCTGATGATCAGAAGCACAGATCTCCAGGAAATTCAGGGATGGGAGAGCGAGCCACACCCTTCTCACCAACGTATGCCTTCCCGAATCAAACCCAAGAAAAAGCACGCTCTTCCAACATTTTATCCAATGAACAAAACAGTTTCTGTATAACTACTCATCAAGATTTTGTCTTAACTTCAAAAAGTCCACAGTATCAAGAAGCACTTGTGAAAAAAAATGATTTGAAGGAAGAAAACCATAACCATCCTTCAGGTGAATTACTTATGTTTCTTTCTTCTGTTACTTGAGTAACCATGTTACCATGTTGTTGTAAGACAAGAGAAGGCCTTTCTGCGTGTTTTTTATTTTATGATATTTTGTATTGGTTTTTGTGGGGTTTTTTTGGCTTTGTTTTTTTGTTTGTCTTTTTTGTATTTTCTTGGAGACAGGGTCTTGGTATGTTGCCCAGGCTGGACTTGAACTCCTGCATTGAAGCAGTCCTCCTGCTTCATGTTCCCAAGTAGCTGGGACTACAGGTGCTCACCACTGTGCCTCACTCTTTCTGCATTTTGTTTTTTTCCTGTCTCCTATAGCTTTAATTGTAAGGTCCCACATGCCACACAGCTGCTGAGTTTGGCTTGGACCCAGAACTGGATTAGGATTTGACTTTCTGAGAACAATTGCCATGCTCGTGTTAACTTCAAACTTTGTATGGTAGCATGGGGTCTTTAGAAAGGGATGCAGTGACTTCTGCATGTACCATTTTTCTTTGAGAGTTTAGAAATAGCTTGGGGTTAATTTAAAAATGTGTGTGCTGGTGGTGGGGGACCTGGTGGGAGATGTGAAATGTGAGAAATAGATTGATGATGGGAATTAATTACTCATAAAAGAAATCCCCTCTAACCCAGATGCTCGGGTTGTCTTCACTGCCCTTCTGTATTCTTAGCACCCAGCATATCCCTGCCGGAAAACGGGCGCCCAGTGTTTGATGCTATGAACTCATGGAGCTCACTGGGCATTTTCGGGGTATTTTTTTCTAGTCTATTTTTTTTTTTTTTTTTTTTGAGACAGAGTCTCACTGTGTTGCCCGGGCTAGAGTGCCGTGGCGTCATCTTAGCTCACAGCAACCTCAAACTCCTGGGCTCAAGCCATCCTCCTGCCTCAGCCTCCCGAGTAGCTGGGACTACAGGCATGCGCCA
>CAUYSK010005329.1:0-15708 GCA_963575035.1 Avahi laniger | reverse complement strand
AAGGGGGTTATTCAGAGCTACTTTCAAAGCTATAATTCAACAACAGACTTACCTGATTTTACTGTACTTTACTTTATTGCTATTCACAGATATCATATATTTTACAAATTGAAGGTTTGTGGCAACCCTGCATTGAGCAAGTCTATTAGTGCCATTTTCCAACAGCATGTGCTCACTTCTCTGTCACATTTTGGTAATTCTTGCATTATTTCAAACATTTTCATTATTATTATATCTGAAATAGTGATTTATTATCAGTAATCTTTGATGTTTTGGGACACCACATATCACACCCATATAAGACTGTGAATTTAATCAATAAATACTGTGTATTCTGACTGGCTCCACTGACTGGTTGTTTCTTCCTCTCCCTCCCTCTCCTCAGGCCCCTATTTCTTGAAACACAACAAGATTGAAATTAGGCCAATAAACCTACATTGGTCTCTAAGTGTTCAAGTGAAAGGAAGGGTCACATGTCTCTCACTTTAAAGAAAAAGCTAGCAATGACTAAGCTTAGTAAGGAAGGCATGTTGAAAGCCAAGATAGACTGAAAGCTAGACCTCTTGCATCAAACAGTGACTGAAGTTGGGAATGCAAAGGAAAAGTTATTGAAGAAAATTTAAAGTGCTACTCCAGTGAACACATGTGATAAACAAAAGTCAAGCAGCCTTATTATTATTATTGCAGCTCCTTATTATTGATATGGAGAAAGTTTTAGTGATCTAGGTAGAAGATCAAATCATCCACAACATTCCCTTAAGCATAATCCAGAGCAAGGTGTAACTATCTTCAAGCCTATGAAGGCTGAGAGAGGTGAGCAAGGTGCAAAAGAAAAGCTGGAAGCCAGCACAGGCTTGTTCATGAGCTTTACAGAAAGAAGCCATGTCCATAACGTAAAAGTACAAGGTGAAGCAGCAAATACTGATGTAGAAGCTTCAGTAAGGTATCCAGAATATCTAGCTAAGATCACTTATGAAGGTGGCTACACTGAACAACAGGTTTTTAAGGTAGACCAAACAGTCTTATATTCAAAGAAAATGTCATCTAGGACTTCTATAGCTAGAGAGAAGTTAATGCCTGGCTTCAAAGAACGGGCTGACTCTCTTGTTAGGGGCTAATGCAGCTGGTGACTTTAAGTTGAAGCCAACGCTCATCTACCATTTTGGAAATCCTAGGGCCCTTAAGGATTATGCTAAATATACTCTACCTATGATCTATAAATGAAAAAACAGCCCGGATGACGGCAAGTATGTTAATGGCACAGTTTACTGAATATTTTAAGCCCACTGTTAAAACCTACTGCTCAGAAAAAAAGATTCCTTTCAAAATATTACTGTTCATTGGTAATGCACCTAGTCATCCAACAGCCCTGATGGAGATGTATAAAGAGATTAATGTGTTTGCATGTTTTTTGAACAACATTCATTCTGCCACCCATGGATCAAGGAGTAATTTCAACTTGCAAGTCTTATTATTGAAGAAATACATTTCATAAGGCTAGAGCTGCCATACACAGTTATCCCTCTGATGGATCTAGGCAAAGTAAATTTTTTTTTTATTTCAGGGTATTGTGAGGGTACAAACATTAGGGTTACACTTTATGTCTTTGCCTCAACCTTCTAGAAAGGATTCCCCATGCTAGACATCATTAAGGACATCCATGACTCATGAAAGGAAGTCAAAATATCAACATGAACGGGAATTTGGAAGAAGTTGATTCTAACTCTCATGGATGTCTTTTAGGTATTCAATATTTCAGTGGAGGAAGTAACTGCAAATGCAGTAAAAATAGCAAGAGAACTAGAATTAGAAGTGGAGACTGAAGGCGTGACTGAATTGCTGTGAGCTCATGATAAGCAAGTGAGTAGTTGTTTCTTATGAATGAACAAACAAAACGGTTTCTTGAGATGGAATCTACTCCTGGTGAAGATGCTGTGAACATTGTTGAAATGACAATAGATTTAGAATATTTCATAAATTTAGTTAATAAAGCAGTGACAGGGTTTGAGAGGATTGACATTTTCACCAAATGTGAAAAAAAGTTCTACTGTGGGTAAAATGCTATCAAACTGCATTGCATGTAACAGAGAAATTTCTCATTAAAGGAAGAGTCAATCAATGCTGAAAACTTCATTTTTGTCTTATTTTAAGAAATTATCCAAGCACACAGGCCCATACTCTTAGCTGTTTGGGATGCTGAGGTAGGAGGCTTGCTTGAGTCCAGGAGTTCGAGGCTACAGTTAGCTATGATTCCACCTGTGAATAGCCACTGCACCGCACTCTAGCCTGGGCAACGTAATGAGACTGTGTCTCTAAAATATAAATAAATGAAGACAAAAATAAAAGTTTTTTTTAAAAAGAGAGAAATTGCCACAGCCACTCCAACCTTCAGCAACCACCTCCGTGATCAGTCAGCAGCCATCAACATTGGGCAAGACCCTTCACCAGCAAAAAGATTATGACTCACTGAAGGCTAAGGTGATCATTAGCATTTTTTAGCAATAAGGTATTTTTAAATTAAAATAGGTACATTTTGAGGCATAATGCTATTTCACACTTAATAGATGACAATACAGTGTAAATGTAACTTTTATATGCACTCAGTGACTAAAAACCTCATGTGACTTGCTTTATTGTGGTATTTGGAGTATTGTGGTGGTCTGAAACAGAACCTGCAATATCTCTGAGGTATGTCTGTCCTACATTCACATACATTGAAAAGTGATGGTAAGAGATCTGATCTGCATATCCGTCTAGGGAATACTAGGACATGAAGCCAAGTTATCAAATTTCTATAAGATGAACTATATGAAATCCCCAATATTTGATCATTTTTAACCATTACAAAAATGGAATTTTACATGATTCAATCTAATATTTGGTCAGGAATCCACTCAAATTAAGGCTATAGGAGACCAAGTGAAAATTGGGTTTTTTTGGTTTTTTGTTTTTTTGGTTTTTTTGCAGTTTTTTATTTCAGCATCTTATAGGGGTACAAATGTTTACGTAACATACATTGCCTTTGCCCCACCCAAGTCAAAGCTTCAAGCGTGTCCATCCCCCAGATGGTGTACACTGCACCCATTAGGTGTGAATATACCCATCCTCTCCTCCCATCTCCATATGCCCGACACCCAATGAATGTTACTACTATGTGTACACATAAGTGTTGATCAGTTTATACCAATTTGATGGTGAGTACATGTAGTGCTTGTTTTTCCATTCTTCTGATATTCACTTAGCAGAATGGGCTCCAGCTCTATCCAGGACCACACAAGAGGTGCTAGATCACTATTATTTTTTGTGGCTGAATAGAACTCCATGGTATACATATACCACATTTTATTAATCCACTCATGTATCGATGGGCACTTGGGTTGTTTCCGTATCTGTGCAATTGTGAATTGTGCTGCTATAAACATTCTAGTTTTTAATGCAACCTCTAATTGATTTGGTTGCTATGAAAGATTTTAAGTTCCAAGTAGATTCAAAAGGAAAGATTTCTATGATCAAGCAATGCTGTCTACATAATGCCAAGGGAAATGGCACATCTCATGGTTTGTTTTTCCACCTTTTTTGGAAGAGAAGAATATTAGAAAATGTCCTCCCAAATCTTTGGGGTAGAAGGGGAGATGTGGAGAGGAATAGATGTTTGAGAAGGGCTATGAGATAATAGAGACTTAAAAAAGTGAAGTTTTCCTCTCTTGATCTTCTTGATTCACTGCTTCCTGTATGGTATGGAGAAATAATTCTAGATTGACACAGGATCATCCAGCCCAGTGTCCTCTGAACTAAGTAATAAAAATCCATGCTGGATTTCTCCTAAGACCTTATAAAATCTCTAGACTTGCAGTTTTTTTTCAAAATGTGCTCTTGATCCAAAAGCAGCCTTTTTTGATGGCACATATAAAACAGGCTAATAGTTTAGATCCAAGCATAAGAAAGAGATATACTTTCCTAAGTCTACTCAGTACATTATAAAATATAACTAAGTCATATTGCACCAATCCCCTGCTTTCCAGCCCCACCATTAGCAGCTCAAGAGCTCTTTCACAGGCAACTACCAATACAAATTTGCCAATTACCAACTTGTAGGTCCTCTTCTTATAATTCAATTATATATTTTACTCATTACTAAGCACTGTGTTTTGTAATTAAATAGGTTACAAATCTAGATATGACATAGCCCCTAACTTCTAAGGCTTGTCGTGAAATAAGAAATCCAGAAAAATGAACTCTAGCTTTGAATTGATGCCAGGAAGGAAAGCTTTGTCAGGCACCACAAGGACTCAAGGAAATTCTCAGGTCTACCAGCAGAGTTGGGACTGGGAAACAAGGCAACAGCTCATAAATGTCTTATAAGGGGACAAGAAATTTGAGCTGTTACGAGAGACGAGTAAGAAGTTCACCACATTGATGAAAGTGGTAGGACAGAGAGATCATTT
Source organism: Avahi laniger (assembly GCA_963575035.1). Lineage (NCBI taxonomy): Eukaryota > Metazoa > Chordata > Mammalia > Primates > Indriidae > Avahi > Avahi laniger. The sequence goes on along the minus strand of CAUYSK010005329.1, from coordinate 11,263 downwards.
CAGTCACAGGGAATGAAATGGGTAGAAAATAAAGACATGAGCAGGCCAGGCAGGCATGCCTTGGAATTCAAACTAAGCTAAGGCAAGAGCAAAAGTCTTAACGGTGAGGTTGGTTCTGGAACTCAGGTTACTATCACTTCCCAGTTATTATCTCTTCTACCGTGTCCTAATTATTCACTGTCTCCAATTTCACTAATGCACAAATAACTTTCAAATGTTCCCTGTTACCTACAAGATAAAGTAAAAAAGCAAGTTCTTTACAGTGGCAAATAGACCCCTTCATCACCTGGTGCCTGCTCCTCTCTGGCTGCATCTCCTTCTATCTCCTCATTCATTCAATCATTCATTCAACCAAGATTTAGTCAGTAGCAACTATATTCAAGGTATGGCATGAGTAGCTATGCAACAAAAGAGGCATGGTCTCTGCCCTCATGACAATTACTTTTATGAAAAAGGATGCACCTTATATTAATAATATAGCCACCATAAGCTATATATAGGTCGTCAAGATTGTCATAAAATTCTACACACAGCCTTTCCATATTGTCTTTTCTCAGAATATCCTTCCCTCCTTGACAAACTAATAAAACCCTTCTCATCCTCCATAATCCTACTCTGCCTCATTTCCTCTGAAAACCTTCCCTGAATTGAGCATCTTGCTCTCAAAATACACTGTCCTTACCTCTTTGGTAATTCTGGCTATGTGGTTCGGTGACTACTGCTGGTTTGTTTACAGGCAGGATATTGAGAAGACCTAATAATTGGTGTGGCAGGAATTCAGACTGGTTGCGCACGCCAGTGAATTTCAATTCTCTTTCTCCCCGCTAGACTGTGATCATTGAGCTTCTATCTTGTTCATATATGTGTTCCCAGAGCCCAGTACATAGTAAGCCCCAACAATTTCCCTGAATAAATGAAGAACTGTTTTTTTCTAACACAGAAACATACTGTTCACTCTGACTTCTTTGCTAGGTCCTTGCAGGGGTCAGTTATCTGCAAAAGTTCAAGAAAAATATTTCCTGCTCTCCTTAGAAGCAATATTACCCTGGAAATGGGGAGTCTAAATTAGAACATTGGCCTATTCTCTGTTGCCTCTACTCTCTGCAGCCTCACGGTGCATAAACATTTCTCAGAGTAGATGATGGGGTTTATATTAGATGTAGGAACCTCAAGGAGAAATAAAATTATAATGAGCACCCAGGGTCCTTCCTATTACTCCTGATAAAACCTATTATATACAAGGTGTCTATTCCCTTCATGTATTGGCTTTAGTTAAATGTGCCAAGTTTCAGCTGAGTATCTGTTTTAGAGGGACTACAGTCTGCATTTTTGGTGGTTTTGACTTTACTTGTATGCTTGTTCGGTTTTTGGTTATGTGTTGTGTTATTTGTTTTCTCAACAGCTATTAGCTGTTGAGGCGATTTCTTCATTAGCTATCAGTGCTGTATGTCACCTGGAGCTGGATCAGGTATCTTGGCCTATGACAAACCCCCCACAGTTCCCTGGTGGTGCTGTCAACTGCCCCTGCTCTGTCACTCTGGTCTGAAGCTTGACTGACATTCTGGAGAGGATTCATCAACCTAGCAAAGTAGACATAAAGAGAACCAGAGCAATTGTCCCATCACAAAATGCTTCCCATATTTTTCATGAGATTTTCAGGATGCCAGAGCTATAGGGAATCTTTGATAGTGTCAGCTCAGGAGCCATCTCTGATTAATTGATCAGTGGCTTTGATTCTCAGTGGGACAGGACCCATATGAACTAATAATGCCTGCCAAGGACAAGGGAGAGGAGAGTGAGGACGTGTGTGTCACAGACTTGTAGATCCTGATCCAATCCCGCCCTTTTACCTAAGGGATGACTGAGGAGGTCCAGAGAGAGAGGTGATTGGTGCATGACCACATGACCACATGACCACAGTCACTAGCATACGTGAGACTGGGACTCACATCCTCCTCCCACAACACCCACTTTTAGCATGTAATGTGAGAAAGCCTGCTCTCCAGGATGGAATTTCTCATCATAATTCCCTTCTCCTCAACAACTTTTGGCCAAGGTTTGGAAATAATATCAAAAATGCTGTTTTTATTCTTCCTCCTGCCTGTCCCTGAATTCAAAGTCACATTATAGAAACCACGGCAGGTCCCCACTCATGGGTGCAGATCTTGGCCCCATAGCCCCTGTTTGACCCTTCCTCTACATCATAGCTGTCCCACCAGCTCCACCCATAGCTCTACCTCTCCTCCGAGCCCCTTCTAATTAGTGGATCTTTTGGAAAGACTGACCAGCCTCTGATCAGCTTCTAACCAAGATGCTTCCAACCAAATAGTAGCTTCATTTAGCAAATAAGTGCTTGATCCAAGCTCCAAGGACAGCCAAACCGCCCAGGAAGATGAGTGACTATACTCAATCATTCACATAGTCATTAATTTTAAACGCACATTTTGTGGATCCAAGAATGTATATAAGACAGTCCCTGATCTGTTCTCAAGCTCCTTACAGTGGGAGTGTGGGAAGAAGCAGGGAAGAATAAAATAGTGTGGTATCTTTCAGGAACCACAAACAGCCCAGAAGTCTAAGGAGAAGAGATTGAGCTGAGTCTAGAGAGCCAGGAAGGAGATGATCAAAGCCACGTTCTCTGCATTATGTGGTTGGACATCAACTGGAGACAATGGGCTTCTTAAAAGTTCAGCTTCATTTGTGGAAAATGTCCCTCTGGCAGCAGTGTGGCCCAGGGAGAGACTGGAGCCAGAGAAACCAATTAGCTGCCTATTGCAATAGTCCAGGGAAGAGGTGATGGGTCCCCATAGGGGGCAGTGGCATGGAGTGAAGAGACAGGTACATAATAGGGAATGGGCATATTTAGTAAGGAAAATCATTTGCTCCAGCCCTTTCATTTCGAAGGTGATGAAAAATGTCCAGAGCATCCAAGGAGTATACCCAAAGGACCTACAGCTTCAACCCTGTCACATGAGTTCATTCCACTTTGTGTTTAGGTCATGTGTGATGATCTTTATGTCATGTGGATGAAGGGGATCCCAACAGAGCTAAGTTCCTATTGGTTCTCATGCCAGGCAGTAGTTAATTAGAACACTAGCAACCTGAAGCAAGGATTTTAGATCATTCATTTATCTTTCTCCTGAGTTCCTTTCCCCTGTCTCAGCCCCAGCCTATGGCTCAGGGTGAGTTACACAGTCAGTACAATCACAATTGGCGTCACGGGGATCCTTTCTGTCAGTCTTTGCTCCTGGAGTTGCGGTCCCAGAGGGAAGTGGTCCCCAACCACAGCGATTACCAACAGCACCTGGGGAAAGTGTGCAGTGGGCCAAGTTGCCACAAAGTAGAACACCTGTCACTAGACGTTGCTTTGAAGTGGCATGCCGTTCATTTCACCATCCTCCTGACAAAGGTCCTCAGAGAGCACCCTCTGCCTCGTCATTTTCTACTTTAGGCTAGTGAGAGCCTTTCTTGATATTTTTTTCCAAGTCACCCCATTAAAGTTGCAGCACTCTCATTTTACCTGCACTTTATAGCTCTTTAAAGGGCTTTTGCTTACAATATTTTGTCTGTTATATGGAGGCAGTAGAACACTGAAGGCCATCAGGGCAGGGGTTATCCTCCTCACTTGCTGGAACAATGGGGCAGCTAAAACTGGCAGGGATTGAGAATTTGTCCCAAAATGAAGATAACTGTTTATTGTGGTTTGAATGTGCCCCCCAAAGTTCATGTATTGGAAACTTGATCCTCAATACAGAGGTGTTGAGAGGTAGGACCTTTAAGAGGTGATTAGATCATGAGGGCTCTGCTGTGATGAATGGATTAATGGACCAATGCCATTATTGTGAAAGTGAGTTCCTTTATTGCAAATATTCACTGCACATATGCTCTGAGTCAAGAACTCCGGCTACGCTATGAGAAGTATCAGATTCAGTCAGACATGCAGACACAGATAGACTTGATCTTTAAAGTCAAGCAACAGAGGAGACTCTCATACACCAGTAGCATCCCACGTAACAACGGAAGACATTTGCAGAGAGAGATGCTCAGGCCACATGCCATGGGCACTCATTGCTGTATGAGGAGGGGCCCAGTCTTCCATGCCCAAGTGCTGGGCCCTGGCACCCATGACAGTGGAAAGTCACTGAAGGGTCTGAGCAAGGATGTGTTGTGATCAGGAATGTTGTTTGTTCATTAATTTTATTTTTAAGCAGTGTGTTTGTGAATAGGGAAAAAGGGAGACTAGAATTAGGGAGACAAGCGAAACACACAGAGCTTTAGAGAAGGGCAGAGTACTGACTGCACCTCTGATCACCCATTCCCAAAAGCTATCGTCCATTGATACAGTGGATCTGGGGGCCCAAACTGGGAAAAATGCCACCTAGAGAATAAGAAGCAGGGAGAGGGGAAGGTAGAGCAGTTGCTGGATGAGAGCCCAGGTGTGGTGCGTGAGCGGTCAGAGAAAGCGGGAGAGTCTATGTACAGCCCCTGGGGCCAAGCCCTGACTCACAGCAGCCACCGTCAAAGCCAGGCCTCGCCTGTCAAAAGTAAGTCATCTTTTCAGGAGAATTTCCAGCAACATGCCAGTAGCTCACTGGGCAGTGCCATTTGTGTACCCAGAGCCTCATTTGAGCAGCCCCTTGGCAAAAATTCTGACTCCACGTGCTTTGGCCAAGAGGATTCCTTTCTGAGGCTGATGCAACAGGCGTGGGGCCCTGCCATCTGCCCAGCTTTCTTTCTTCTGCAAATTATGATTTTGTTGTTATTGTTCATTCTGTTTTTAATGTTTCTTTTGTCTTTTTCCAATCTCCTTGTCTAGAGACTGTGTGGCATCTGATTTTTCCAGCCATGTCACAAAGGCACAGATGTAAGAGGAAAATCCAGAAAATTGCTGAAATGAGGCATTTACTCCACAGTAACCTCCACCTCAGGGGCTGTTCGCAGGAGATGAGAAAATGGGCATGAAAACACTTTATAAACTGTAAAGTAATATCCCCAAAGGTACTATTCTATTATTAAATGGCATAAGGGCAAAAATGCAACATCCCTAAAATCCGAGATACAACCAAATAAAATCAATATGTGATGAATGAGATCACATAACCACAGAAGCCTACGCTCAACTGAACCATCTCTCAGGGCAAAAACAGAAGGAACAAGGTCTCAGTAATATAATCAAATGTCTTCTTAACTGCAAGAAAATCTAGCGAAAATCAAAGATGTGAATGTATCTGAAAAAAAAGAACATTTAAATAAAATGGGTGTGGGATAAGGGGAAGCTTGGGAAAGAGAAGACGATCAATATTTGCCTCCTTCAAGAAGCTGGAATCGAGGGTGGCACCATTTATTTGGGCCCTTTCAGGGAAGCCAGATTCTCAGGGCTGAAGTCAGGGCAAGAAAAATTGACTAAAATTGTATGTTAAATACATAGTCTTAGAGAGGACCAGCGTAGAGCTGAGAAATCCAAGATCAGTTCAAAGACCAATAGCAAGCAAAATATTAACTGAATTGGAAGTGAAAAGACAAAGGTCTCAATGCAAGCAGACTTGATAAGGAATGCTATGCCATAAGTAATTCAAGATTGTCCTATCCTGACTTTCCTTGCCGCCACCAGTGCATTGTAAATAAAAGATCACAGAGGAGCGAGAGCAGCAATTTAGAGTTTCTAGCTCTGTCCAAAGAAGTGGTCTTTTGATCAGAAGGTTAAATATCCAGTACCTTTAACAGGTATCTGTCCATTTCACAGAGAGTTATATCCATTGTGAATGCCTTGAAACCAGTAGCCATTAGGGTATCCTAAGTGCATTAAAGAATCCCCAGATTTGTTTGCCTTGTTATTTCAGCAAGAAACACATCCACCAGCAGACTCAAGAGTCTTATGCTGTCATGACGCTTTTGCTTATTTTAAATGAATAAATGAGTATCCCAGTGTTTGTATTAGTATCATCTAATTAGGTTGGCATAGGTGCATATATTATAAATAAGCCAAATTTCCAAATGTGAAAACCCAAGGACCAGACCCTGGAGCAAGGAAGCAAGCAATACAGGGATACAGACACCTGGGAAACCAGGAGCCTCAGGCAACAGTTATATCCATGTCTCACAGTGAATCAACCAAGACAAGCTTTGTCTTTGCAGAGACTTATGTTGGGCTAGTGATGATTCAAGCTTCATGGAGCTTCTTTAGCTCAAAGAAGCCAAAACCAAAGCATCCTTGAGCTTTAATAGGATATGTAGGTTTCATTCTGAAATCTAGAGATGCTACTAGAGATGAGTGAATCAAGAAATATGGGAGTTCATGTACCCCCATAATATGCTGAAATAAAAAAAAAGAAATATGGGAATTCAAAGAAAAGAATAACTAAGTTTTCTGTAAGCAGTAGAAAAACAATTTATGTAGAAACAGCTTCTCTTAGACGTTCCCTACTATTGTTCGGAGAGTCACAGAGACTGTGGGTTAAAACAAAGGTAAGAATAACCAAATCTATCATAACACAAGAGAATGAAAATAGCAGGAGAACTATTATCTAGTTCTTGGGACTTTTCACGCTGTTGAAATGAAGTTCAGGTCTAGAAATGAAGAGTTATAAAGCCATGCATAACTTCTGTCAACCTGGGTTCATCTGAGTGATATTGGGCTAGTTTCTTGACCTCTCTGTGCTACAGGCTCTTCAAATGGAAGACAGGCTAATAATGCTTATATTTCTTTATTGAGGGGTCATTAAAGATCTTGCAATGTTGTAGGTGGTTAAAATGTTCCCGTTTTCTTTGATTGAATTAAAAGATCACCTGTTAATTTTATGTTCGAACTGCCAAAAAGCAGCAAGCTCTCATAAATGCCATTGACTGCCTGGCTGGCCATGGCTCAGACTGTCAGGATCCATTAAATATTTTAATGTAATCTATATGCAAATTTTGACCTAATATAATATAGCCAAACTTTTCTTTCCATTTCATGACATTAACCAATATATTTTAGTGTGATTAAAATACCCAATCTGCTAACTAATTAGGGACTAATTAATCAACTTGTATATTTATGAATGTTTCCAGTTTTTTTAATTGCAGGCCTATGGAGTCCTGAGAAATATTTGTGCCTGTCAACAGGTTGAAAAATATCATAACATTGGATTACAAAGCAGTATTATTAAAGATTGGGTACTAATGATCCTTCATGTGTTAATAGCATTCACATAGCTTTTCTAATATACATATAGCCTACTATAGTATACATATAGCCTTTCTATCTACATTACCTTATTTAATTTTCACATCTCATGGGATAAGCAGATATTGGGACTTTTTTTTAACCTGTCATTAGTGCCTGTCATGTGGTATGCCCTTAATAAATGTTGACTGAAAGAATCAAAAGAATGAATATTAAATGCTCAATAAATGTAAGAAAGATGGGTGGATGGATGGATGGAAGGATGTAATTTACTCAAGAGTAAAAGGCTATATACTTGGATCAGCTAGAGCTATCTTATCTCTGCAACTTGACTGCTATCTTCTTGTAGAGATCCATTGAATTTTATAGCCACTATATACATCACAATATCTAACTTAATGCTTTGCTCTCAGTAAACTGGCCAATGTTAGTGCATTTATACAACTATTTCCCAACATAATAATACCCATAGAAAATTGTCAGAATACTCCACTCATCCTTTATCCAACACTTTTGGAAATATTAGAAATGTCAACATGTACTTTTACCCAAAATTATGTGATTAATCTTTAATATAATACAATACTAATATAATATGTCTGACTTATAAAATTGGAAAACATACTTTTTTTCCTTGTGCTACAAATTTCCTGAGTAGATACTAGCTGTACTATGATGGCTGAACATATATAAGATCTCTTATTTGCCCTTTCTTGATATCCTAGTACTCCTTGATACTCAGATTAGAGTGGATTTCTGAGAGACTCTATTTCCCACTTGCCTGGGATCCATTACTTTTCCCACTCCACGCCAGATGCCTAAGTTGCTTTCAGACTGTCTCTTTACTGTGAAACCGGCACTTACTTCTCCTTTCTCCTTTCTCCTTTCTCTGCCACAGGTTGGTGGCGGACACATAACTGTATTTATTTTTTCCTGGAAGTTTTCTGCTCCACCCCTTTTCTATCAAGTAGATGGCCTGTTTCAGTGACTGCCTTTATGTCTGAAGAATCCAGATTTCTTTCCCTCTAGAGCAATAGTTCTCACTCCTGGCTTCACTATACATACCCCTAAAGAGCTTTTTAAGAAACCAGTCCTGGGACCTACACCCCAGGATTCTAATTCAATTGATCTTGAATGGAACCAGGAAGTCCAAATCCAACAAACAGATAGAACTTCCTCAGATGATTCTAACGGGTCACAAAGGTTAAGAACCATCACTATAGTGTAAAGCATTCTGCAGTGCACATTCACAAGTATTCTAAGAGCTGTGATAATAATAAGAAATGATTGTCCATTTCTGAATGAGAGAAAAGTCATACATATAACCCACTGTATCAGTCAGCATTGTAGGAGCCATGCAACCATACCAGATAAGCCCCAAATATCTCAGCAGTTTACAGCGATAAAGATTTACCTCTCACCCATGTTGCGTTCCCTTCACAGTGGACTGTGTTCTGATCCTCATCTTCTTCATCCCAGGACAAAGCTGAAGGAACATCCCTTACCTGAGACTTGATATTCTAAGGACAGAAAGAATAAGAATATAATAGAACCATGCAATGGTTTTTAAAGCTTCTGCTCAGAACCGGTCTATGTGACTTCTTACATTTCATTAGCTAAAGTAAGTCTAGATCCAGCCTAGAAAGTAAGAAAGTGCAATATTCTACGAGAAAACTTTGGACACCAAAGCTGTGACAGTGACTCGATAAAGTACAAGGATTGAATGAAGGTTTGGTTTTTCAAAAGAACAGCGATCTCTGCACTTTTGGAGGTAAAGGCAGGAGGGAATGTTCAGGAGTAAACTTCTCTGCATCCAACATAGCTTCACAAAAATTAGTCACTCAAGTCATATTTCACAATGGATTTTGAGGGAGATATCAAAAAAATTGAGGTTGTGGTAAGAGATAAATAAATGAAGCCAAGGCAAAAGTGAAAATCTGTTCATTCCCTTCCTCAGCCTTTTAAAAGTTGCCAGTCCTGAATGTTTACCTGTACATTCAAACGTGTTCATCTCTCCATGAATGCTGCTTAAACGGAGCTCCAGAGTCCTTGCAGCGAGTAACATATGTTCCAGAACCAAACAACATGAACAAGAAAGGGTCTTCTGAAGGAATAAAACTTCTCAAAGTTCATCCTAGAAAATGAAGAAAACAAATGTTGGCTGCTGATACACAGCCTCTGAAGGGAGGCTGCTCTCTCCCCTTCAGAACTCCATGGGATTCATGAAGCACAGAGTAGTGGACAGGGCATGGACTCTGGGGTTATTTCCCAGATGACCAGCTGCTCTTCTGTGGCCTTGGGCAAGCCACATACACCTTTAAGTTTCAGTTTCCCCATTTAGAAAATAGTACTTCACCCACTTTATTGGATTGGCAAAATGACAATAATAAACATTATTTATTATTATATTTCACATAGATAAAAATTTGTGCAAAAGTCGAAAACAGAGTAGGATTTCAATAGTAGCAACTTATTGTTGTTTTGTTGTTATTTTTGTTATTGACCCTCATAATCCTGTAAGGTAGGCAAGGAGGGTATTAATACAGTAGTTCCCCCTTACCTGCTGAGGATACATTCCAAGCCCCACAGTGGAGACCTAAAGCCATGTATAGTACTGAACCCTATATATACTGTTTGTTTCTATACATACACACCTATGATAAAGTTTAATTTATAAATTATGTCAAGTAATAGATTAATAACAATAAGTAATAATAAAATAGCACAATTATAACAATACTTAGAATGGCATGCAATTTAAAATTTATGAATTGTTTATTTCTGAATTTTTTATTTAATATTTTCAGAAAGTGAAACCACAGATGATAGGGGAATACTGCATATACATTTTAGAAAAGAAGAAATTAAAATTTTAAGGAATGAAGACCCTTCATCAGTATCTGTCAATGAACTATGTTTTCTTTTAAATTTTCTTGTTTGTGAAAAGAGAAGTGCTGATGGTATAATTCTCAGAGGAACAAAAGTAAAAAACTAGATATAGGTTAAAATCTTAACATTATACATGTAATATACGTATTTTCTCTAATTATATTTCTCCACTGAGTACAATAATTCATTTAAAGCTGTTACTGTAGTCCCTAGCACATTATAAACACTAAATAAATCAACTATCATCCTTATCATTGTTGTTATTACTAAATATGAATACAGAAAAACAGAAAAGAAATATGCCAACAGGTTAACGATGGTTATTTGTCAACAGAGGGATCAGCGGTAATTATGTTTTATGCTTTTCAGCATTTTCCAATATTTTCATGTTTCTATGTTTCATGTGACAAAGACATGATGTGTGTGTCTTTTAGAATAAAAACATAAATGTGTATTTGTTTGTCACATATGCAATATGCCAAATTTTTCATAGAATGTGCATAGAGATTAGATGAAGGATATATATTTCACTTCAAGGTAAGACGGAACTTTCTGTCAGTGAGGTAGGTCCAGAGAAGAAAGGAATTTCTACGAAGGCAGTGAGGTACCCATCCTTGATAATGAGCCAACCTCAGCTGCACGGCTAATGTCAAGGAATTTACAAAAGGCTAGGTTAAGAGGGATAGCCCTGAGACTGTGTGATCCTACAAATTATATTTAAACATTAGGGTATTTACACTTCAGAGCAGGTACAGTTTCATAATTTGCAGGGCCCAGGGCAAAATAAATGGGACATTTTGTTCAAAACGGAGTTTTAAGACAGGGATAGCCAAGCATTAAACCAAGCTCGGGACTCTTTTGAGGGCAGGGCTCTGTAATACTACACAGGTCATATGCCCAAGAAGTTGTCTTCCTTTGGAGTCTACATTGTGGAGAGTCTTGTTTACTCAATACAGCTCAACATAATAAAGGCCATATATGACAAACCCGCAGCTAGCATCATACAAAGAACTGCTAACATCATTCCAAGAACTGGAAAACGACAAGATTGCCCACTTTCCCCCCTTCTATTCAACATAGTACTGAAAGTCCTAGCCAGAGCAATCAAGAAACATAAAAAAATTAAGAGACATCCAAATTGGAAAACAGAATGTCAAGTTGTTTCTTTATGCAGACAACCCGATAAAACCTCAATGTTTCACCAGAATA
>CAUYSK010005326.1:0-123979 GCA_963575035.1 Avahi laniger | reverse complement strand
GAGAAGTCCTAAATACTGCAGTCAACCAGCTGGAGACCCAGGAGAGCATGCATGGAAGGATGGCGGGCTCAAAACCCAAGACTAGCTGAGATTTCAGCTTGAGTCTGAAGGCAAGAAAAGACCCATGTCCTAGCTCAAGGGAGTCAGGCACGAGGAAGTTACTCTTATTTGGGGGAGGGTCAGCTTTTTTATTCTATTCAGACCTTCAACTGGTTGGATGAGGCTCACCTACATTAGAGAGGGCAATCCGTTTCACTCAGTCTCCTCACTCAAGTGTTCATTACATCCAGAAACACCTTGACAGACACACCCAGAAAAATGTTTGGCCAAATATCTGGGCATGCTGTGGCCCAGTCAAGTCATCAGATGACATTAATCATGGCTGAGATTTTAAGGCTGGTTGCTGGGACACACTCTGCTGGCCACAGGGCGTCTATACTGGCCAATGTTATCCTCTTCTCCTGCTGCTCCCAACTGTCTGGTGCGTCCAGAACCCTGGACGAGAACAGATACTTTATAGGAAGTCACGGGACGTCAGAGGTGTTACGGCAAGGAGAGTGAGGCCCCCAGAAACTGAGAAACTCATCCAAGGCCACATGTCTTCTAAGCAGCAGAGCCAGGACTAGATCCAGGACCTGGGCATTATCTTGCCCTAATGTTTGTCCTCACAGAGGGGAGGATAGGAGGGTGACAAAACCCTAGTCCTCATGAATCTTGGAAAGGAGCCCACCTCATCACACTCCCTTGAACTTGCCATGCTCCTGTGGTCTCCCACCCTGTCCATCTGACCACTACAGATTTCCAGCTCCATCAATACTTGCTGACACATCGACACATCTCTCCCTCCAAGTGAAGCTCTGGTGTTGTGTCAAGTTGTGTGGAACAAAATTTGTTAGCTAATGTCTGTGAAAGCTTTCTGAAAATGAGAGGCACAGACTTTACACCCAGGCAAGAAATGGTTCTTCCTGTCCCTCGGGAGGCCCAAGGCCTGTGAAGCTGTTGGCCGCTGAGCAGGGATGGGGACCAAAGGGCTCCCCTGATGAGTTCTTTGTGGGGGAAGTACCCAGAACACTCTGAGTCCTCTTTGAGCTTTTCAGTTTGGTCTATTCTGGTTGTTGGGCTGGCTTGTTTCCTGACTTATTGATCCTTCCATTTTCATGACATACTCTCTCCCTTTGAGATCTGTGTCCAGCCTACCCAGGATCGTAATATTCAGTGACTTTGAAGGTCCATCCTGTGACATTCTATTTCTGCTCATTAGGGCCTCACATCTAAAGAGACAGAATGTACTAAAGACTAAGAAGAGTGAATTGGGGGCCAGCGGCACAACTAAATCTGAGTCCCCTTAACCTTCACTTGGGTTAAAAACTTCTGGATAACTAGAGATCAAAGTTTCTTGGTCTCGGTTACCTGAAAACTAACATGCATAGCTAGAGATTTTGTGTGCTGAGGCTTTTTCTTCCTTGTTTTTGTTGCTCTTGAACTCTTTGTAGAGTTGCTAAATGCTCGATTTGGTATGTCTGAGGGTACTAGTCTTACCCCAGAGTATTACGTAAAGTGCATGTTTTTTCTGCCACTTCTTCCCCAGTTAAGAGCCCAGGCCTATCAAGGGAACAGAGATCCCTGCACAGGCCCCACATACCCCCTTACATATTTACCTGTTCCAGGTGGGAGGGGTGAGACTCGGGGTCACCGGATGGGGATATAGAAAAGGTAGGATGAGTAAATCAAATGTTTTGGAGCTTTGCAGCAGACAAACCTGGAATCAAATCCTAACTCCACCGCTTCCTAGCTGAGGGCCCAGCATGACACTTGGAAGACAGGTGTTCAGGAAATGTCAGTTTGCAGCAGTGGTGGAAAGATTCTTGGAGAGAATCTGAGGAATGTTTTTGTTTTGGGAAGTATTCAGCTGTGTTCCATTAGCAGTTAGCCCAGGAAGGAGAGCTCCCGAGGGAGTCACCCTGAGAATTGCATCCTCGGGACTGCATGTCCAACTGCATGTCCACCACCCTCCTGCCAGTGGTCTAGTCAGCCTAAGGCTGTGGCCCTCTCTTCCTCCCTCCTGAAGTTCGAGGGTCTGCACCATCACACAAAGAACCCCTGCTCTGTCCTCCAAGGAAGGCTAGGCTGGGTGTGAGCTCTTGTGCCGTGGCTCTGTGGCTCAGCTCCTGGCTCCTGCCTCTGGTGCTGACGGTGGGAGTCTTTAGAGCCAGGGAGGCCAATCCCATTTTGAGTTACCCAGAGAATCTTTGCAGGGTTGGAACTAGAGAATCTGATTTTTAAAACTCTTAATGCTGCCTTTAAAAGACCACAACTACTTTCAAAGGAGGGCAGTTCTATTTGAAAGATATATTTGAACCACTGTCTTTAAAGGCCAGGCAGAACAGACTAGATAGTCAAAAATAGATGGTGGCTGAGCTTCACCAGCCTGCCTCTGCCCCAGAATGTTCTTAAACAAAAACATTCCCAAGTTTCATAAGAAAGCCGAAGGCTTGTCCTCTGCTCTTGGAGTATTAGCTTGGCCCCATTCCCATCCCCCCACTGACTGGGCCCTCTCCCCCCGACTGGTTCCAATTCCTGCTAGAACCCCTTTAAAGTGGCACTTTGTCTTGGAAATCTCCCACCCTGCTGCTCCACCAAACTTATCACTGAGCCTGGGGAGAGTGGTGCTCTGCAGGAAGAGGGCAATAAAAGAAAAATCCCACAGCTGGTAGTCCGGGATCTGAAGGAAGAAGCCATCCAAGTTATTTCGTGAGGCTGGTGGTAATGGAAACCCAGGAAGGCAGAGACAGCCGTGGGTGGCAGCAGACAGGGTGGCATGTGGCACTTCTAGCCCTCGCCCACGTTTGCTGAGTGCAGGGTGTGCCAAGCACGGGGCTGGAGCCTCCTGCAAAGTAGTTTCACAACAGTCCGAGGAAGCTGTGCTGTCGCTATCCCACCCTACAGAGGGAGGAGGGGAACCGGCACACAGGTGAGTGGCTCTCCTTGCTCAGGGAAGTGGAAGCATTGATCCTCCAGCCAGGGTGGTCAGGTGCCCTCGCCCATTCTCTTAGCTGTTACTGGCCAGGGATCAGCAAACATTTCTATACAGGAGCGGATAGTAAATCTTTTGGGCCATTTAGAGTCTGTTGAAAGAGTCTGTATGATACTCAACTGTGCCTTTGCCCTGAGAGAGCGTCCCTAACGACACACGCAAATGAGTGCGTGGGCAGGATTCGGCCTCAAGCTAAGGAAGAGAGTGTGCTGGTGTGCTGGCTTCTCAGCAGAGTGATCCTGGGCTTCAGGTTCCCCTTCTGCAAAATGGGCTCAACACAACACCTCTCTGAGCATAGTTGTAAACGATTTAATGAGATATTGTATGTGAAAGACTCACCAGTGTCTGGCCTATAACTATTTTCAATAAATGTAGCTTTTTCTCTTCTTACTCAAGGACTTCCAAGGGCAGTTCTGAAGGAAGAAATCACCGGCTGTCGAACCCTAGAGCAAGAATAATAATCACCAGCACTTGGCAACCTACGACGTTCAAAGTGCATTCACAGTCCTGTCACATTTGGGTTTCATGAAATCCTTCTAGAGTGCACCTGCCAGATCACAAGGCGGCTGTAATTTTACAGATGATGGGTCGGAGACTTAGACACGGTGCGAGATCTGCCTGATCCCACCCGGCTAGGTTTTTATCCCTGAATCCCACGCATTTCATAAACTTGGCCCAGTTTGGCAACTTCCTGTGTGGCCCTGTGCACGCCTCTCAGCCTCTGTGCCTCAGCTCTCTCACACAAAATGGGGAGAATGACTCCATTCCTTTCCTGAGGTGAGAATGACAATGATGGAAGGCTAGTGACTCTCCGGTGGGTTAAGCCTGTGAAAAGGCTGACTAACTGTCTAAACAAGGCCCCTCGACTTTCTAAAAGAAGTTGTAACTGTTGTCCCTTGGACAGTCGGGCCAGCTCTCTGTGCCCTGCTGTGTTTGAACCTCCTCTGCACACTTCACCTCCCGGCTCAAGTCTGCTGCTCCTGGCCCTTAAAAGAAAGCCAGGAATGATGTGGGAGGTGGTAGCGGAGTGACCACAGTGCCTTTGTAAGAGCCTGGAGGGGCAGATGCAGATGGATGCTCACCCCCAGGGACCGCTCTTCATGGGCAGAACCACAGCTCCTGTGTGCCGTGACAGGCCGTATTCCACGTGCGGGAGACCCGGGCCAGGCCGGGCCAGGCTGTGCTGCTTGGCCTTCGTGCAGAGCAGGCATTCTGACCCAGGCGTGCATCGACTGTTTTGGAGGGTGGTGGCATCAGCAGCAACAGAAGAGCAGAATTAACAGTTGGAAAATGGCCCAAATCCTTTCCTGGAAAGCTAGTGGAGAAAAGTGGCTTAATTTACAAAATCACTGGATTCATAACTTTCTCGCAGCACGACTATTTTCTGCTATTCACTCTCCTTGGCAGCATTGTTTTGGGCTTCCATTTCGTGGCCCAAAGTGAGTCTTTTCAGGCAAGTCTCTAAAACCTCCAAAGCCTCGTATCCACAAATTCGAATGGGAATAATGATGTCAGGGCCGTTTTGAAAATTGATTAAGTTAATGAATGAAAAAAATATTTTGTGAAGTATAAGATGTGGGTCGAACACAGGCGGTGGTTGGTATGGTCTTTTATGTGCCTGTCAACCCATCTACATTTAAAATAACACCTCAGAGAGGAGCTGGTCCCCTCAGAGAGGGGTGGCACAAGTTCTTCCTGTGTTGTGCACACATCTCGGGCTTTCCATTTCCAAAACTGCTGCTGCTATTCACAGCATCTTTCCGTTTTTGGAATGTTCCCATCTCGTCTCTGTCAGCCCTGAGCTCCGAGAGCTGTCCCCACAGGCTGTGCAGGGCTGGCTGGACAACGGCAGGTTCCTCTGCTGGCCCAAAAGCCACTGCCGGCCACATTGTGTGTGCCTGTGTGTGTGTGTGTACGTGTGGGTGTGTTTATGACAATTTTATTGAGATGTGATTCACATAGCATAACATTTACCCTTTTAAAGAGTACACTTGTTTTTCTTAAGTATATTCATAGCATAGTATACAATCGTCACCACTGTCCACAATAATTCCATAATTTCATGACGCTTAAAAGAAACCCCAATACTTATTAACATTCACATTCATTCTTCTCTCAGCCCCTGGAAACCACTAATCTAGTTTCTGTCTCTGGGCTGTGCCTATTCCAGACATTTCACATGTCTGGAGTTATACAACACGTGGCCTTTGCGTTGGGCCTCTTCCACCGAGCATAATGTATTCAAAGTTCATCCATGTTATGGTATATTAGTTTCTCAATCCTTCTTATGGCCAAATAATATGCCACTGTAAGACTAGAACACATTTTGTTTATCCATTCATCAGTTGATGGACATTTGGGTTGTTTCCACATTTTACCATTATGAATAATGCTGCTATAAACATTTTGTACAGATTTTTGTGTGGGCATATGTTTTCAATTCTCTTCGATATGTACCTAGAAGGGGAATTGCTTGGTCATATGGTAACTCTATGTTTATCTTTTTGAGGAAATGCCAAATTGTTTTCCAGACTTGCTACACCATTTTACATTACCTCAGCAATGTATAAAGTTTCCGATTTCTTCACATCCTTGCCCACACTTGTTATCTGACTTGTATTCGAACCATCCTAGTGGCTTTGAAGTTTTGATTTGGACTTTTCTAGTGATTTTTGATGTTAAGCATGTGTTAATGTGCTTGTTAGCTATTTGTGTATCTTCTCTGGAGAAATGTTTTTTTTAAATCCGTTGTCCATCTTAAATTGGGTTATTTGTCTTTTTGTTGTTGAGATATAATAGTTCTTTATATATTCTCTGTACAAGACTTATCAAATACCCTATTTGGAAATATCTCTCATTTTGTGAGTTTTCTTTCAACTTTCTTGATGAGACTATTTGAAGCCCCCAAATTTTTAAATTTTGGATAAGTACAATTTATTTTTTCTTTGTTGCTTGTGCTTTTGGTGTTATATCTAAGCAACCATCATCTAATCCAAGGGTATTATGTTTTCTTTGAAAAATTTTATACTTTTAGCTCTTACATTAAGGCCTATGATTCACTTTGAGATATTTTTTGTATGTGGTGTAAGGGAGGGGTCCAACTTTGCATGTCGATATTCATTTTTCCCTTCACTATTTGTTGAAAAAAATAGTATTGTCTCCAGTGAATTGTCTTGGCACCTTTGTCAAAATGCAATTGACCATAAATGTATGAGTTTATTTTTGTATTCTCAATTCTATTCCATTGATTTATATGTCTATTCTTTTAACAGTATCATACTGTCTTTATTACTGTACCTTTGTAATAAATTTTGCACACAGGAAGTATGAGTCCTCCAACTTTGCTGTTCTTTTTTAAGGTTGTTTTGGCTATTCTTGTATTTCTGTATTAATTTTAGGAGCAGTTTGTCAGTTTTTTAACAAAAGGCAGGTGCGATTTTGATAGGGATTACATCAAATCTGTAAATCAGTTTGAGGAGTATTATCATCTTATCAGTATTAAATCTTCCTGCCCATGAACATAGAATGTGTTCCCATTTTGTTTAGGTTTTAATTCATTTCTTTCAAAATGTTTTGTAGTGTTCAGTGTACAATCTTACACTTATTTTTCAAAATTTATTCTTAAGTATTTTATTCTTGCTGATGTTTTTGTGAATGATATTGATTTTTAATTTCTCTTTTATATTGTTCATTGCTAGTACATAGAAATAGAATTGTTTTTGCATATTGATCTCATCCTACAACTTTGTTACACTTGTATATTAGTTGTAATAGATTTTTAATGGCTACTTTAAGATTTTTTTGTGTGTCAGATTATGTTATGTGTAAATGAAGATAGTTTTACTTAGTCCTTTCTAATCTAAATGCCTTTTATTTCCTTTTTTTGCCTTATTGCCCTAGCTGGAACCTTCAGTACAATTTTGAAAAGAAGTAGACAGACAGGCCATCCTTGTCTTGTTTACTAATCTTAAGGGGAAAACATTCAGTCTTTCATCATTAAGTATGATATTAGCTGTGGGTACTTTATATATGACATTATCAAGTTGAGGAAGTTCCCTTCTATTTCTAGTTTGCTGAGTGTTTTCATCATTAAAAGTTGTTGAATTTTGCCAAGTCCTTTTTCTGTGTCTACAGTTTTTGTTCTTGATTCTATTACTATGGTGAATTGTACTGACTGATTTTCATATATTAAACTAACCTTGCATTCTTGGGATAAACTCCACTTGATAATGGCATATACTCCTTTTAATATGTTACTGGATTCAGTTTGATAGATTTTGCTGAGAATTTTTACATCTTAATAGCAGGTGTTGGTTTGTAATTTATCTTAGGATGTCTTTGCTATTGGTATCAGGATAATAATGGTCGTATGAAATTAGATGGAGTGTGTTTCCTCTTCTACTATTTTTTGGAAGAGTTTATGAAGGATTGATATTAATTCTGTTTTAAACATTTCATTGAATTGACCAGTGAAGCTTTTCTTTTTGAGAAGCTTTTTGATTACTAATTCAATCTCTTTACTTGTTATAGGTCTATTCAGATTTTCTGTTTCTTTTTGAGGCAGTATTGGTAGTTTGTATATTTCTAGGAATTTATCTATTTCATCTACATTATCTAATTTTTTGACACACAATTATTCATAAAATCTCCCCTCTAATTCCTTTTATTTCTGTAACATTGACAGTGATGCCCTCTTTTTCATTACTGATTTTAGTCATTTTTGCTTGGTCAGTATCACTAAAAGTATGTCAATTTTGTTAGTCTTCAAAAAACTAACGTCTGGCTTTGTTGATTTTTTCCATTTGGTTTTTCATTCTCCATTTCATGTATTTTCACTCAAATCTTTATTATTTCCTTTCTTCTGCTTGCATCAAGTTTTGTTTGCTCCTCTTTTTCTGGTTTCTCAAGGTAGAAGGTTTTATTATTGACTTGAGAGCTGTCATCTTTTACAATATATACATTAATAGCTGTAATTTTTCCCCTAAGCACTGCTTTCACCATGTCTCATAAGTGTTGATATGTTGTGTCATTTTCATTCATCTCAAAGTATTTTCTAATTTCCCTTGTGACTTCTTCTTTGACTTATTGGTTATTCACAATTGTATTGTTTAATTTTAACATATTTGTGAATGTCCCAAATTTCTTTCTGATATTGATTTCTGATTTCATTTTGTTGTGATCAGAGAACATACTTTGCATGATTTCAATCTTTTTACACTTATTGAGGCTTGTTCGTGGTCTAACATTCAGTCTATCCTAGAGAATGTACCATATTCTGCTGCTTTTATATTCTATAGATGTTCGTTGGTCTAGTTGGTTTATAGTGTTAAGTCTTCTATTTTCTCATTGATATTTTGTTTAGTTGTTCTATACAATGTTAAAAGTGAGTAATTCATGACTCCGGCTATTAGTATTGAATTGTCTGTTTCTCCTTTTAGTTCTGTCATTTTTTGCTTCATATATTTTGGGACTCTGTTGATAGGTATACCACCCTATTGCTTTATGTTGGACCTCAGAGCACCAGGTCTGATAAATTTCTTTCCATCACACTATAGTTGTTTACTTAACCTGCTTTCTTCAGAGAGGTCAGATTGTATTTGA
The DNA here is from genome assembly GCA_963575035.1 of Avahi laniger. NCBI lineage: Eukaryota > Metazoa > Chordata > Mammalia > Primates > Indriidae > Avahi > Avahi laniger. The sequence goes on along the minus strand of CAUYSK010005326.1, from coordinate 115,344 downwards.
GTATCAATCCAAAGCTTTATGACTTATATATTCTAGAATATGCTTGTAATTTATTCAGTATTTCCATTAAGTGGGACTTACAGATGATGCTGGATAAGAAGTCATATAATTTTGGAAATCAAAAGGCTTTTGGATACCATTTAGTACATTTTTTTTTTCAGATAAAGAGAGTGGAGACTAGAGAAGTGAAGAGATAGCAATTAATGGCGGGGACAGGGCTGGAACTCAAGTTATTTGACCCTTTGTTTACCACTCTTTTTACCAAACCACCCTAGTCTGTATATTAACTATGGTTTTCAGTGTTTTCTTCGTGCATGTCTACAGAATTGTGCTGGCTGGAGAGCTATCTGGGAATCTTATTTAAAAATGTATATGTCTATGCATATGCCTATGTATATGCATGTATTTCCTGTCTGTTTCTCTCTCAGGGAGTCTCATTCAGTATGTATGGGATGGAACCATAAATCTGCTTTTTGGGAAATCTTCCTCAGATGATGCTGATACACAGCCAGGTTTGGACACACTGGGTGCTATCATTTAATCTGGTTAAAAATCATTTCATTTGGTCCTGCAGTTTGATGATATACACACTATCAGTCAAATTTTCCTAAAAAAAATAATTAGCCCTTTTTTATAATCTTTTAAATCAGTTTATCATTAGGCAGTTTTATTTATATCTAATTATCATACTTCCCTGGATTCATCTTTCCCTCTTTCATGCCACAAGTGAAACACTGAAGGTAGTCAGTATTTCTCAGTCCATCTTGGCAGAGAGAGGACTTGGCAATAGAGGTAACTGGTGGCGATGGGGGAGGGGCGGGAGTGGGACAGAGGGAATTTGCAGTCTCCTCAGTGCCTCATTGCATGTGTTGCATTTCTCTTACGTGCTCAAAACAGGAGACTCCAGTTTTATGGAATTAGAGAAAGGCAGGAGGAGTATTTCCATCCCTTTACAAGTAATCCTTATAGATCAGGGTTTTTAATTCGTGGATCTGTGGGCACCTAGAGGTCTGAGGATGGGCTTCAGAGTACTTATTACCTCCCTAAAATGTTAGTCCGAATTTTGTATGCACATACTTGCATTATTGTAAGGAGGGGCCTCCAATTTCATCAGATTCTCTAAAGTCTCACCGCCCGTCGGTAATGAAAAGCTGTTGCTACAGCTGGCTTTTGCTACAGGATCCTTGCAGGTATTGTGTTACCCCTCCAGGTGTATAGTGGTTACTTGGAGTTAATCGCTCAGGACCCTGGTGAGACTTTCCCTAGTGTGGATAACTGGGGAAGAATAGATGCAAAACTGACAACCAGTTAAACTCCCGCTCAGCAGATAATTCTTTTCTGTGTTAAAAGAGACACAGAGTAGATGAGTTGAACATGGCAAAATGAGAAAGAAATGTGAACATTGAGGGACATTTATAATGTTTATGCATTATATAGCTATTTAAAGTCTCTGGCATCTTCAATGCGGGGAGCAAATGTGAATGGCAAGTTTTTGTGCCAAGCTTTATCTGATGCAAAAAGTAAGGTGCTAACCCAGAAGGATGACCCATGAGTAGGGGATAAGTAAACTTTTTCTGTGAAGAGGCAGACAGTAAATATGTGAGACTTTGTAGGTCATACAGTGTCACAGCTACTGAATTTTGCCCCAGTAGTATGAAAGCAGCCATAGACAATATGTAATCGAATCAATATGGCTATGTTCCAATAAAACTTTATTTATGGACACTAAAATTTGAATTTTATATGCCTTTCTGATATCATAAAATGTTTTTCTTTATTTAACTTCTTTTCAAGCATTTGGAAATGTAAAATCTGTTTTTAGCCTGAGGTCCATACAGAAACAGGCTGCAAGGTAGACTTTGCATGTAGGCCTGTAGTTGGCTGACCTTTGAACTAGGGTAATTTAGAATCTTGAATTTTAGAGTTCAAGTTAAATGAACATCATTCTCCGGTTTTCTACTTTGGTCTTGGTTGGAGAACTCAGAGCAATTGTAATAATTGAATTTTAATGTCAGAAGGTCCTTAAAACTTGATTAAATCTTGTTCTATTTTATATCTTTCCTTAATTATGCTGAGCCATTTTATGGTATTTTTCAGCTCACATAGGGCTTATGTTTAATTATCTCATTTAATCTGGTTAAAAATCATTTTAAAGTTTATTTTATTCATGTAAGTAGAACACGAAAATATTCTTATTGTTAAAAAAAAAATCTAACACAGAAAAAGTGAAGATTTCTGTTAGCCCTCTACCGAAATCAACTGTTCTCACTAAAGGAAACTTTGAGTTTGGTGTAGATTTTTCCAAAACCCTCCTATGTGTTTTGACTTAAAAAAGAAAAATAAATTTTATTGTGTGTATTTACAGTATACAACATGATGTATGGGATATATGTAGATAGTAATAATGTTACTATAGTGATGGAAATTAATATATCCATCATCTCACATAGTTGTCCATTTTTTTTTGTTTTCGTGGCAAAAACAACTACAGTTTATTCATTTAGCACGAATCCCAAATACAGTACAGTTTTATTACCTATAGCCCTCATGTTGTACCTTTAACTCTTTAGACTTAATTATCCTACATCTTATCTTATGTATTTATATAGCATTTGTGCATATTGTGTTTTGTGGTTGTTTCTTGGTTGTTTGCTTAGTCAGTGATAAATAATGTACATATTCTACACTTGATTTTTGTTACTTACAATAAATGCATCGAAGAGATCATTCCATGTCAGTGCATGTAAAACACAGGACCTATTTCCTTTTAGCTCACGCAGAATAGTCCATAGTTTGTACATGTAATAGCTTGTTTATTTTTTCCTTGATGATGATTTTAGCTGTTTTTAATTTTTCCCTTTTACGAACAATATTGCAGTAAACATTAACCCACATATGTGGAATATCGGAGTAGAGGATTATGCACATATTAAATCTGAATAGATGCCATCTAGCTGCCCTCCAGACAGAATTAACAATCTATACGTCCACCGGTACTATATGAGAATACCTATACCTTTGCTTTTTTTTTTTTTCCACTCTGATTACCACAAAATGGCATCTCCTTGACTTAATCTTCATCATTTCACATGTTTATTAGATGTACATATTTCTCCTGCACATCTACTATTCTCAGAATTTGTTCTTTTCTATTAAGTTAGTTTTCTTTTGCTTATTTGAACTGTCAGTACTTACATGTAAAATAGATAACAATTCTTTGTCCACTATACATGATGCAAATCAGTATATATGTCACAATATTTTCTTACTGTGCAACTAATTTGTTAATTTTGTCTTCAGTTGCACAGAATTTTTTTTTTTTTGTAACTGTATTGATTGTCTTTCCTCTTTGGCCATTTCTGTTGATGTTTGATATAAAAAACTAGACCTCGGACCCCACAAATATTAAGGATTTCTGATCAGTGAAGGAAATTATAGACGAGTTTAACAGATGGGTGACAGATTATAGAAGATATTTGCAAAATAAAAGAGAAATTGACAGCAGATTAATATATAATACGTACAAGGAATTTTTACAAGTCAACCAGAAAAATATTGGGAAACCTTATAGAAAAATAAGCAATGGATATAAACAGCAATTCATAGAAGGAGAACCCAAATAGCTAGCAAACTGAATCAGGGGATATTCAATCTTACTAGCAGTTCAAGAAATGAAAATGAAAATGGAAATGACAATGAGATATGTTATATCTATTAGATTAGCAAAAATTTTAAGAAATCATATAATAGTAAGTGTTGCCGAGAATGTTAAAAAATGGGAAAACTCATGTACTGCCAGTAGGACTCCAGTCTGTTGCAGCCATTCTGGTTATTGTATAGGGGTTGGTGGTCACACTCCTTGGTATACCCAGGAGAAAGGTATCTGAGGTCAAGTTTGTACCACTCATTGCAGGACAGGAATAAGTTGAGAGACAAGGTGCTAGGGGAAATGAAAGCAGTGTTTATTTGGAGAGCCATCAAACCGAGAAGATGGAGGACTAATGTCCCAAAGAACTATCTTCTGTTAGTATGAACTTTAGCCTTTGCCTTCTTTTAATCTTAAGGGAATGGGAAAGGGGGAGGCGGTTATTGCAAGAGGTAACTGAGGACCACAGACATCTGGGCATCAGTGAGGGTCTGAGCAGGTTGTAAAACTTCTTTGCTCTTGGTTAGTTAACTTTGGAGGAGGAAGTTCAAGATGTTCCTACAAATCTTTAACATAGCGTTGTTACTCATATGTCTGCTTTCCTTACTTACCTCCTCAGAATTAGTTTCGGAGAAGGGCCAATTGTTACCTTTCGTCTAGTCTACATGCAGAGCTAAGCAGAAACTTTTAACCTAAAGGATATTACCGCAGGGGATCAGAAGCAAAATGGAGCTACTTGTGCTAAGTTTCCCTTCCACTGTTACAGAAACTCATGCTTGAATCTGTAAAAAGGCATGTTCCATGTCTTTGCAATTGTGAATTGTGCTGCTATAAACATTCTAGTGCAGATGTCTTTTTTATAGAATGTCTTTTGTTCCTTTGGGTAGATGCCCAGTAATGGGATTGCTGGGTCAAATGGTAGTTTCTACTTGTAGCTCTTGGCAGTATTTCCATATTACTTTCCATAGAGGTTGTACTAGTTTGCTGTCCAACCAGCAGTGTACGTGAGTGGATTAATAAAATGTGGTATATGTATACCATGGAGTTCTACTCAGCCACAAAAAACAATGATGATCTAGCACCTCCTGTATTATCCTAGATAGAGCTGGAGCCCATTCTACTAAGTGAAGCATCACAAGAGTAGAAAAACTAGCACCATATGAACTCGTCATCAAATTGGTGTTAACTGACTTAAATGACCAACACTTAAGTGCACATATAGTAGTAACATTCATTGGATGTTGGGTAGGTGGGAGGGGGGAGGAAGGGATGGGTATATTCACATCTAATGTGTGCCGTGCACACCATCGGGGGGATGGACATGCATGGACATGCTCTGACTTGGGGGGGCAAAGGCAATATATGTAACCTAAACATTTGTACCCCCATAATATGCTGAAATAAAAAAAATAAAGAATTTTTAAAAAAGGGACTCTATTAGTGAGTCTTATAATCAGTATTATCTTAGAAAAAGAAGGCATGTTCCGGAGGACTCATTGCAGCCTTCTTTGTGGCAGCAGAGTTAAAGGCAACCTAAGTGTCCATCTCTAGATGACTCTATAGGACAAACGTGATGGTCATGAAGGAGCTAACAACACAGAGTTGAGAACAGAATGTACACAACAATATCTGTACCTCGGTGCCATTTGTGTACATTTATAGCATTAATGTAAAAAATGTAATGTAAATTCATTACAGTGGGTGCCTGTGAGGGGTGGGAGAAGTGGAATGCTGATCAGGAATGAGTGGGGGCACAAAACACAACAAGCAGAATTCTCGTACAGGTCATGATGATGACTGACCACCAACCAGGGAGTTTGATTAACTTAATTCCCAGCATCTCGGTTTCATAGGCAGAAGGGTCTTTCTTATTCTGCAATTACAAACATATTATCCTACAATTGTTTCTCATATTCACACAATTTGTTTTCTAGACTTAGCTTTTTCACCTATTGGAATCTATTTTTCTGTATGTTTTCAATTAGAGATGTAACTTAAATCCCCTCTCATTGATAGTTAATGGCTTCAATGCTATTAAAGAATAGATGCCTTTCCCACTAACTTGAAATATAACCATTATCATGTACTAAATTCCCACATGAGTGTGTGTTCCACTCATTAATTTGAACATTTTGTGGCATTTTCATGCTATTTTAATTACTATGGCTTTATAAAATGTTTGTGTGTCTTGTCAAGCAAATCTCTACTTCCTGTTCTTCCTTTTCAATGTTTGACCACCTATACTTCCACTTTTATCTCCCAGATTAATTTTATAATTAGCTTCTAAATTGTAAACAGCCAATAAATAGTCATTAAATAAAACAGTCTGTTCTTATTAAAATATTTTCGAAAAATATTAATGACAAGAGATATGCTCATGATAACATAATGTGTGAATAAAAGCAAGAAAGGTAATACATTCTTGAAAATCCCTAGAAAGACAGTGCTAAGAATGAAAGGAGGGAGCATGTTAGAGTCTCAGTAGTAGGGAAGAAGCCCCTCTTGGGCAGGATCTTGGAAACAGGCCCAGCTTACATGCTCAGGCCTCTCGAGGGGGACATTTGCACAAATACGTAGCTAGCCAAGGTTATTTGGGGGCTGCAGCACGGCTATCTTGCATTCCTGCCGCGAAGCTCTTGGTGTGTTCTGTGTCTGAGTCCGGTCAATGCTTGCTCCATATCAGTGAAAAATCTGCAGCATCAGCCTGTCTCTCTCTGGAATCCTCTGCCGTTTCATCCTGCTCTCCAGACAGCCGGCAGCTGTCACAACCGGCTCTGTCTCAAGAGCCCACCACCCTTCATTTTAATGACCCTCTAGACAAGGCAAATGAGGCAGCTCCGTGGGTCCCTTCTCTTCACCTGGAAATGAATTAGTGGTCCATTAGCTTAACGAGGAGCTCTCCCCGCCTCCCTCAGCAGAGGGATTGGTGCTTTCAGGAACATGGAGACGTTTCAGACCCAGGTCACAACCACAGCCAGTCGGAAACCATGGGCCAGGCTTCTCTCTGTCCACTTATTAACTATGTGGGTGATGTCTCTTAGCTTCTTTATTCCTTCTCTTTTGCAAGCAACTTGTCATTTGATCTGAATTTAAACAGCCCTGACTTGCCTGGGGAAGGAGAATAGATGGGGGGTGGTACAAATAGCAAATGCTTCTCACAGCTGATATGATAGCCTATAAGAAATTCCCTTTGCAGTCTGGCTCTCGTTTCTGCCTCTAATTCTTTCTGTCTGGGGCAGAGATCACCTCTGACAAATAAGGCCTGAATGCGGAGGCTTGCAGATCCTTTCAGAGTCCTTCTATGTATTAACTATAAATTTTCACCATGTGTCAAGTGCTTTGCTAGGTACCTTTTGAGAATTATGACATTAAATCCACACAACAATACATTTTGTTGGAAGCTATTACTATCCCCATTTTAGAGAGGAGAAGACTGAGACTTAGGCGGGAGAATAAATGTGGCCAAGATTTCACAGCCAGTAGGTAGCTGAGCATAACAGTAGGGTTGACATTTGCTAAGTGCTTTCTATCTGCTGAGCATGTTACCTTCATTAGCTCATTTGTTGTTACAAGACTGTGACATTGTTACCAAAAGTTCAGTATCTGTCCCAGTGGCCCAACAAACAATGAGGACAAGTGGTTTGAGGAGAAGGAAAGAGAAGTTTATTAATTTGCTGGCAAATGAGGAGGATGGCAACCTCTTGCCTTAAAGTACCGTCTTCCTCCCTTTAAGCAGAAATACAGGGCTTTTAAAAGGAGTTTTAAGCTTCAGTCTGTTGCCGTTTAACTATCTCATCTCTGGTAGAGACAATCTCCTGACCTCTGCCCCACAATTCTGTTGAGCCATCTCCTGTCGTACAAAGAACAAAGAAAACTTCCCTGTCCCTCTGATTACTGGACTTGGGCAGGAATGCAGGTTTTAATTCCCCAAAACAGTGGAGGGGTGGGCTTTAAAAAGACAACTTGTAATGTATTTTGCCCTTTTTCAAGCCCTTACTTCTGTTACAAAGTAGGTATTACCATCACGGTTTTAGAGCTGAGGAGAGTGATGCTCAGATGTTAAGTAACTTGCTTTGGGGCTCCTTAGGAAGTGGCAGAAGTCAGCTTTGCACCCACAGAGTTCTGACTCCAGAACGTCAACCATTGCATTCCGTTTCGGCAGATAGTTATTCAGTGCTGCTAACTTAGCATTTACTGTGTGGAATTCTCAGAATCCAGGTGGAACAAGGCTCTACCATCAAAGAATGCCTGGTCTAGGGAGAAGGGGACACACAACAGACAATTCCAATGTAAGGGAGCAAGCGCAAAAGGTCTGATATCACAGAAGACTTCCCAGAGGAGATATTTGATTTAAATATAAAAAGATGAGTTGGGATTCATTGAATATGGGGGTGCCAGGGCTGTGGGATGGGGGTGCTGTGGGCAGAAAGTGGGGTGCAGGCAACAGTACAGTGGAGGCAAGGCTGCACACGGCTGTGAGGGTGGCAGGGGCTGCGGGAAGCGCTCGAGGTTCGTCCGCATGGTGAGTGTGGGGATTTTGGGTTGGCAAAGCGGATCAGGTGGGCAGCGTCCCAATCACAGAAGGCATATGCCATGAGAAGGAGTTTTGAATTTCCCGTGGACATAGCCAGCCATTCATGGGATTTTCAAATCCGGGGGGCAATATGATCAGAAGGCAGGGAAGAGCGATTGAAGACTAGTTAGGAGGCTTCAGAAGCACCTGGAGAAGACAAAGGCCTGAAGGGACGCTGTGCTGGTTGCAATTTCCCACCCTCTGTTTTCAGTCCAGGAAGCCTAGCCTCCCTGGGGTGGCGTGGGTGGGGCTGCTGCCGGGCCAGAACCCTCTGCTCCACATCTGGGTTCTGGGGGCCAGGCCTGGGAGCCTTCTGAGGGACAGTTTGTTCTTTCAGGCCTGCAGCTTCGAGGGCGATGCGGGGGCCAGAGCTGCGTTAGCCTCCTCCAGGTCTTTGTTGACAAAGTTTAAATTTGCAATTTCATGGTTTGGTTACAGTGAGGTTAGTTTATAAAATTCATGAGCTGTTAGGAGGGACTCAGAAATCCCTACAGATGAGTGCACACAATGGCAGCCGCCACCAGCATCGAGAAGCACAGCTGCTCTGAATTCTCCTTGGTGCCGTTCTAAAGCCCTTGACTGGAGACTAATTTCTCCTGGGACAGATTGGGATTGGGAGCCCCCAACCAACAAAATGTTTAGTTCCAGATTCCTTAATTGTGCCGGGAAGGGAGTTTTTGGGAATGGTAGAGCAATCAAAGGAGTGGAGTGGTGGTGGAGACGAGGGGTGGAGTGAAGACTGCAGGGAAAAAGAGAAGCAATTCACTTTTGGTGAATTCAAAAGACTTACCTGGAAGGAATGTTTTCAGACCAGCATGTTGTAACTGCTTCCTGTTAGATAAGAAAGTTAGAAATCCATGAAGCGGCTTGTTATAAAAAGATCTTGATTCTAACCATGTCTCTAGAAAGCTGGGAGATGCTAGAAAGGTCATTTGCATTATTCTGAGCTATTTCTTGGTCTGGTATTTGTGGCCAGTTGCCTAGATGATCCCAAACTTATCCCTAAAGAGAAGCTTAGGAATGGGCAGAGTCCAGAGTGTGAACTGTGTGGAAGTTGAAAAATGGGATGATGGGCATTTCTGGCAAAGAAATGCATTCTTCACTCTTGGAGCTGGGACTGAGAACTAGAGGGCTGTGGTGTGGGTGTGATAACTGCCATTTAAAAACAGGTTTTTATTTCTAATAAGTCATATGTGCATGGGACAAAAATTAAGAGGTACCAAAAGCTATGCAGCGTAGGAAGTAAAGCTCCGCCCTTCCCTTGCCTATCAGCAGCTTGTTCCTCCCCCTGGGAGTAGGGGCTGTTAGTAGTGCCACGGGTTCCCTTGCAGAGACAGTATATGCATTTGCTGTGGAGACCTGTGTGCATGTGTCATTTTTGAACAGGAAACGGGATATTATATGTATTATTTCTAGCCTTGCTTTTCAGTGGTGCCATTTTGAAATACCCTCTACAGCAGAGCCAGTTCTTTGATTCAGTTTGTTTTCAGACTATTTGCAAAGTTCCCTTGCACCTCAGAATACTTATGAGCTCTGAGCTTGAAATGGCATTAGCAAATTCTGACCCTTCAGTTCCAATTTTCCTGGACTGATGTTTTCCCTCCTAGCAACCAAAATTGATTGTTTGATTTTATAGCTGAGAATTTTTCACTTGTTGATGAACTGAGGAAGAACACAAAGAAGAAAGAAGAAATAGACTATGCAAATAGTTACCAATTAATTTGACAGGCAAATAGTTCAGGGTGGGAGAAGGAAAAGGGTATGATCTGGGAAATATTAAATCAGCACACTTGCTGGAGAGAGCCACATGACAAGAGCAGTTTATGAATACTGTGAGATTTCAAAGGAACAATTGTTTATTAATCTCATTCAGGATATTGGGGTAGAGTGGCTGCAAAATCCACAGGCAATTGTCCTGTTTCCAGATTGCCTCCTCTGGCTGGAGAATCACAAATCCCTGAGAACGAATAGCTTGATAGAGCAATGACTGCCAGTCTTTAATCCTCGAACTCCGGTGGGGTTTGCTGTGGGAATAAGAAGGCCAATTTCGCCTCATCCCTATGTGTCTTACATTCAGAAATGATGCATTTTGACATGTGTATTTCCTCTAGGATCTCTTTTCTCAGCAAAACACCCCAATTTTAGAGGAGTAATTACAAGGATTACATAGGCTATGGAATATTAATTAATGTCCTTGAGAATGGAAATATTGCTTCTCACGCTATTTCTCTCTTGGTAGCTGACATATTTCTGTAACTCGATAGTTGTTTCCTATTTGCATTGAATGTATCTTTCTCTCTACCCTGATAACTCTCTGCTGAGATGGGATGGCCTCCAAAATTTTTTGTGTTTTATGGGAGCTTTTCGGTTTTCAAATATCATCTTCTCCTAAGTCAAATTGCAAATTCCCATTTATTTCCTAGGTGTTTGCAATCACTAATATTAATTTTCATTAGCTCCTTGGGCTGCCAGCCAAATCTGTTGAGTAACTCTGTAGGAACTGGCCTGCTATGAACAGCAGCTATATAGGAAGTGAGGCTGACCCTCATTTGCTCCAAGGACCCTGGAAAGCTACATGGCTAAACATATAATATAAAAGGTCTTTACAAGTCATTGAATCATTTTTCCAGATTAGATTTCCAAATGTCAAAAGAAACAGCAGCTCATTAAAACAGCAGCTGTAAAATCCACCAACACCACACATTGAAAAGTGATTACAGAGCAAGCTTGATTAATTAGGTGTGAAAATTTAGGACCAGCGTGGTAATAAATGATGGAACTCACCCAGCAGCATGCTTCCCTTCCACTGTGTTTTGCTGAATGGCCAATTTTCCACTTGTCTCTTGTACAGAGATCACATTTCAGAGCTGGTAAAGTTTACATCTAAATCAGGGAGCAAACAGAATACCGCACATGAGCTCAGAGTTCTGACTTTGTCTTGGTTATCCTCTTTCTTTGTGGCCTTTGCTACATTACTAAATCATTCTGAGTCTCATTTACTCCATTTATAGATGGTGAATTTCTGTTCCTACTTATGTACCTTGCCTTTGAATGGAAGCAATTTCAATAAAAAAAGAAAGAATTTTACATAAGTTCTGTATGTGGATTTGAGATCTTTTGGCATAAGAGATCTTATGAAATATAAATATTATGCTCATTATCCAACATAGCTTGGAAATCTGATGTTCTGGTTCATCAGATTAATCTCTTGAATGGAGTAAAATAACATTTGTAAAAGTGCCTAGCCTAGGGCTTAGGACATTTTATAGAAGATATTCAATAAACATTTGATGAGTCACCACATTTGAATGGGGAGAGAACATTAACAATTCCAAAGAATGACAATAGAAAATAATATACTTATCAAGACAAAACTACTATGGTGAGTACAATATGATCCTTCTTTGATGATTCAGAAGATAGGATTATGCCATGCTTTAGGGCCATAAATATTAATCAATTGTTGCTAATATAGAGTATATTCCATTTCTCTTAAGTCCCAAACCGTCAGTGAGTTCCAACTGACTACAAAATAAAGCCCAATTTTCCCGGCCTGCTGTTTCAAGGCATCCATTATCTGGCTCCAGTGTTATTTCTTGCTATTTATCTCTGTGCATCTGAACCAGCCGAATTATATTTCTCCTTGCATGTGTCCCAGACTTCCCCACTTCCAAGCCTTTGCCACTCATTAAATCATCTGCTGAGTGCTTATTCTATCCCAGGTATGCTGCTAGACCCTGGGGAAGAGAAACTTAAATATATATATAGTCCTTGAACTCCCAGAGCTCCAGGAGCTGGCTACGTAGTAAGGACATACCCACCCACAGACATCGGCAGTCCAGCGAATCAATGCAATGAGAAGTGCTCCATCCTACTCTGCAGCCTCAGAAGTTCATGGCTACCTCAGCTTCGGGGAAGTAAGTGTCTTTTACCTTCACTTCAGACCAGCCCTGCACTCAAGCTGACCACAGCCAGAATCACGTGCTTCCTGAGATATGCCCCCTTTCCAAATTTCCCTTTAAGCACAGCTCTCCTGACTGTTTTCTCTTTGCTGCCACCTTCATTCCATCCCTCTTAAGTCCTCTCGAAACTGCCAGTCTTTCACTTCCACTATTTTTTATTTTCTGCCAATCTGTTTGCCCCCTTCTTTTCCACTCCCCTCTCTGTCAAGCCTGGACTCCTTGAAATATTCCTTAAAACTCTGGTGGCTCTCTGGACAATACCCTAAGCTCTCTGTTATTCCAACACACCAGTTCTGGATGGATCCTTCTGTAATTATCCTCCATGCTGTGCTGAAGACATCTCACCAGGCAAATGCCACTACAGAAATCATGTTCTCTCAGTCCCTCTGGGTCATTGGTGCTACCCAGAAATTCTTCATGTGTTCCCCATTAGCCGCCAAGTGACTATTTCAGAATTTCTTCTCTCTTCTGCAATGGACAGATCATAAAGGGCCTTGTATTCAAGAGCCCAAATCTTATTCCCAAGAAATATGTTGCTGGCAAGACTGAAAGGTGTGTGTGTGCAGAGAGATAGAGACACAGAGAGACATACAGAAAGATGATCAGATTTGCAGCTCAGCTAGATTCTTTCTGGAAGATGTTTAGAGGTGGTTTTGAGGGCTCGAGACTCGAGTTGGGGAGGCTCTCAAAGTAGCACAGGCAAGTCTGATAAGGTACTCAGCTAGGGTCTTGGGGAGGATAGGAGGGAGTAGACAGATTTGAGAAATTTGTAGTAAGATCAGCAAACTCCAGCTGAGGCAGAAAATGCAAGACAAGGTGAATTCTTAGGGAAAAAACTAATGATTTTCACTTTCAACATGCTGAGTTTTGGTTGCCTGTGGGATATTGAAGTGGAGTTCTGCTATATGCGTCTGAAGCTCAGGGGATGAGACCAGAGCTGGAAATATAGATTTAGGAGTCATCGGCATATAGATGGTAATTAAAATCATGAGAAGACTGTGGTTACCCAGGGAGCATGTGGAGTGAGAAAAACAGCGGGTGGAGGACAGAACCCTGTGAAATGACAGCCTTTACAGAGCAGATGGAGGAAAATGAGCCCACAAAGGGGCCAGAGAAGAAACCATCCAAGGTACAGGGAGAGCCAGAGAGGCTGGTGTCATGGAAGTCTCAAGAAGGAAGAAGTGATTAATTATATCACATGCAGTAAAGAAATCCAAAAGATTAGGATTTAAAAATGCCCATTACATTTGACATTTAAGAGCTCCTAACTGACATTTTCTGAGAATATATTCAATTGAAAGTGGGAGCAGAAGCCAAATTACTGAAGGTTAGGGAGGGGAGGAAGGGGATTCAGTGAGGATAGAGTTCTCTGGAAAAGAACAGATAAGAAGAGGAAGAGGTAGACCAGATGGCCACCACGTTGTGGTTATCAGGTAGACCAGATGGTTGTGGTATAGCTGCCGCTGTCCTTTCACTGAAAGGTCCTTCCTTCATAACTGCTCCACGTTCTTATCCATCATTCGCGGAATAATTAAATTCATAGTTCTTCCGGGAAATCTCTGAAGATCTTCCCATGAACTCCCACAACTCCAAACCTGTGGTGTTCTGGAGACATTCATTTCTGTTTTTCTTTAAACCCCATATTATGGTTATTTATCTCTATATTCATTTCTCTTTTAGATTGTAAATACCTCAAATGTACCCTGTCTGTTCAATATTTATTTTCCAACATTCTGTATTTTAGAATGAAATTACCCAACAGAATGCTGTCAGGCCACTAGGAGCTCAGTGAACAGTTATTGATGGAGTGTATCAATCTGAACATCGGTCAGACACCGGTTCACAACTACATGGAATTATTTTGGAACTTTGGTTAGCTTTGAGTTTTGTTAACAGAATCAATTAAGAGAAGGTGACTTGTAGGTAATATTTTTACCTTAATAGTTGACAAAATTCTTTAGACTGGGCCTCTGCTACAAAAGGTCCTTGGAAAAAATGAAGCTGAATTCTCCACCCTAAGTTGGCAATTCCTAGCGCCTGGTGGCATGACAAGTTTAAAATGCTGGGAAGAAAAGTCAACAGGACAGGTTTAAATTTGGTTCTCTCATTGGCTCAGGAGAGTCCTTTGTAGAAATATAAGCACTCTTTCCTCTTTTTGTGTCATTTTAAAGGGTAATAGTTGTCAAGTCCCAGTTGTTCTAATATTTAATTTCCATGAAAAATTGCATACAATTGGATATTATCATAGTATTGCTTTAGAAATCAATACGGATGTATTTTTTTCTTCCCTTGGGAAGTACCTGTTGAGCAAGGACAGAGAAAGGCAGGGGTACCTATTCCTGTGTCTCCCCAGAAGTCCTAGCACTGGGATTACACTTAAATTGTCTTCCAAAAGAGAGAGAATTTTAGAGAGAGACTGGGCACTTAAGAATTTAAGTGTATTTATTTCTTTCTCAAAGGCACTTTTGTGTTGGACCTCTTTTGACACAAGACAGGAGGAAACAATGGTTTTGATTGTTTTTCTGTGTGGGCAGAGGAAGCTTCCTTCAGCAGAGCTACCTGGGGGGATTCTCTATGGACAATCCATTTGGGCCCGCACTGGCAATGTGGCAGCGTACCCCTCTCCTGTCGTTTCTCCAGGGGAAAGATCCAAGTAGCAGCCGGGCCGGCGTCATGGGCCTGTGGCTCTCTGGACCTTGTGCTTGGTTTAATGCCCTGCTGGTACTCATTTGAAATTCTTAATAATTTTTGAACAAGGGAGTCCACATTTTCATTTTGTAATTGGCCCTGAGAATCATGTAGCCTGTCCTGAATGTCAACATCGGTCCATGCTTAAGGTGGAGCCCGAGCTCCATTTGTTTACGTGACTAGAAGATTCCCCCTGGTTCTGTTGCAGGTCACAGGGCCTTATCTCTGAGAGCAGTGAGTCGGAGAGTGGAAATGGCTAAACACTCGCTTGTTATTACTCTGGAAACAGCTCCGGGTATTCACGGGCCAGCAGAATCACCTTTGTATATGATAAAGTGAACATTTTATGTACTTAATGAGAGCATTGGAGTGTCTGTTCCAATTACATTTTTGGAGAAAAAGAGTGGAACATGCTGGCCTGAATGAATAGCATCTGAGTGTTCATTTAAAAGGTCAAGTCCATTCTGTCTCTCCACTTGGCGCTCTGGTCTCACTACGCTACTCCTGGTGGCTTAATCAGATGCTTGTTTCAAAGTCCTGTGTGGCACACCCAGGGTTCACCAGGGGCAGGACATTGTACATTTATTTGCATTAACATGTCTTTTATTAAATTTCCTTTTCAAAGAGGTTTATGCAGGTAATGGAGTTTCTGCTGAAATGCCATCAGGAGACATGAAGAAAAGCATCCACTGGATAAAAGACATTTTAAGATTGTGAATTCAAACAAGTGAGTCTGAGCCTGCCTGGGGAGTGGTTTTCTTAAAACGGTTGTGACAAAATCTCATACAGATGCAAAGAAGATGTCTGGAAGCTTAGAGCCATCCTTCATTTTGGATGACCGCTGAAGACTGCAAATATTTGTGGAGAAGTTACAAGCTGCCAGCAGCGAGGTGGTCCTTACGGTGGAAGCATAATTTGAGTGTTAGACAAGAATGACAGAGCAGAGCTTCTTGATTAAGTTAATATGTATTGATATTTCTCCTGTTGTTTTGACTTCCTAGGCTGTTTAAATTCAGTCTTGTCACAACAAAATACAAAAGAGGCTGCTATGACATTGATTTCTTTCTTTAAATCCTGCCTTTGAAGGATAGTGTGTTTTTTTGTTTTGGTATAAGTGTGTGTGTGTTTGTACTCCAGGGTTGACAGTCAAGGAGCCAGAAATGTTAAAACAGTGGCACAAATAATTATGTTAAATTGTTGAGCATAAATTATCAAGGGAAATACATTTCGATTGTAAGCATAAATCAATTTTATGTGTTACAAAATTGCTACCATTCCAGTTTGCTGGGGCGACTTATTTCTGGCAGTTGTGAACACAACCATAGCTTGAAAACAGACACTCCGGTGTCTGAGGACTCCGTCAAAACCCGGACTCACTGATCCATCGGGAGCAAACCACACGTGAGGAAGGGGTGTGTGTGTGTGTGTGTGTGTGTGTGTGTGTGCGTGCATGTCTGTGTGTATGTGTGTGTGTGTATGTGTGTATGCGTTTGTGTATGTGTGCATGTCTGTGTGTATGTGTGTGTGTATGTGTATGTGTGTGTATGTGTGCATGTGTATGT
This sequence comes from Avahi laniger, assembly GCA_963575035.1. Lineage (NCBI taxonomy): Eukaryota > Metazoa > Chordata > Mammalia > Primates > Indriidae > Avahi > Avahi laniger. The sequence goes on along the minus strand of CAUYSK010005326.1, from coordinate 98,913 downwards.
GTGTATATGTGTGTGTGTGTGTGTGTGAACAAATGCCCATTTCACACTCTTTAGCCGGAGACAAGCAAGCTTTAACCAGATTCACGTTCCTTCAACAAGGCTTTAGCCACGCGGATTGAGCCTGTTCATTCAGTGTAACCTGTGATACTTAAAGCTTCCAATTCAGAACCAAATTTAGCTGCAAACTTTCTGCCTATTCTTGTACCGTGAAATACGCCTCGTCAAAATTTAAAAGGCTTGTTTGGTTTTAGCAGACAGACAATACACTATTATCTAGCCATCTCTCAATTATCTGAGCAGAAAGAATCAGCGATATCTATAACCACAATATTTATAAACCAGAATGTTAGTCTCCGCATTTTGGACTGGGAGTGTTTGAGGTGGGGGTTGGGGAAAGGGGTAGTCCCATTTGAATATAGATGCGTCTAATCTGGGATTTTTCAGTACTCAAAACAAAGTAATAGTTCTGAGTGCTTCTCTTGGGAACGCAGGGTCCGAGAAGATAGCAAGGTGTCTTTCTTCCCAGATGGGGAGCCTGCTCACTGCTTCCGTCTGTGGGCAAACAGCATCGCTGCGACGCCTGCGAGCACCGCGGGCCCTTCTCGCTTCTCATTTTCTGTGGTTGAGCGTTCTTTGGGACTCAGGGTGGACTTCTCTTTTTCGGTTTGGAGGGTCTACCAGTCTGACTGAAGGAAGCAAAAAGAAGCAGAGACCAAGGTCATGGTAATGAAGGAATCTCCCCTGTTCTACTTAACTGTGCCAAAAAGGATGTTAAAACGACATTGGCTGATAAAGGTGGTGACATGAAGCTGACCACTGATTGCTACTGAAAGTGCCAGCACTTTCCTTCTGAGGATGGCAGCTGCCCTGGCACCCAGAGGGTGGCGTGGGGGCTGACAGCACGGACTCTGGACCAGCCTGCTGCAGTCGGAGTCCTGACTCTGCCTCTCTCTTGCTGTGTGGACTGTGGCAAAGTATTCCACCTCTTTCTGCCTCAGTTTCACCACCTGTGAAATGGGGAAAATACCCACTTCAAGGGTCTGTTAAATGAAATGAGGTAATGTGTAGAAAATGGTTTGAAGAGAATGTGGCACGTTGAAAAAACAGTATTTGTCTATATATACACAACTCAAATGCGGCAATCACCCTTCACACAGGCATTCAGGAAATAGCTGTGACGGCACCTCCACATCTAAATTTATTTCTACCCTTTGGTTTGGAAAAAAAAGTTCCAATATTCCTTCAATAAATGCTTTTTAACCGCTTTTATTTCCCCATCCACAGGATGAGATAGGTATTTTAGTCAAATCTCTGAAAATTTTACAGGACTCTCCCAAATGAATGGGGGTGTTGAGATGTCTCAAAAGAAGAAGACACCATTTTAGTCTCGGGGAGATAGCCAATATTGTGAGCTAAAATGACCTCAGACTAGTCTGAGTTGAAGCAAATGCGTTAAAATGCTTTTTAGAAAAGAATAAATACAAAAAATAAATCAAAAGGGAAGTGATTGGAAGATCAGAAAATGTATTGGCAGATAATGTGATCATGTGTAAAGAAAAACTAAGAGAATTAAACCATTAGAACTACAGGGGCAAGTGTAGTGTTCAGATATAATATTAACTTAAAAAGATCAAATGCATTTCTGTATACTAGGTGTAACCAACTAGAATATTTTTAAAATCTAAGATACCACCTATAACAGCCAAAACAAAATCAAAATATGTAGTAATTAGCAAAGAACACACTAGGGATTTATGGAAGAATATAAATAGCTATTACGGGTATGTAGAAATAATCCAAATATATGCTAAATAATTTCATACTCTGACTAGTATAATTTATCATAATAAAGATGCCAATATTCCTAGATTAATCTGTAAATTCAATACATATTTCCAATCAAAGTACTAGCTGGATTTTTTTTTAAAGAACTCGATAAATTTATTCTAAAATTTATTTGAGAGGGAAAAAGTCCATGTATAGCTAAGTCCATTTTTAAAAAGAAGAGCATTGCTCTCCTGTATTAAGATGTAGCATAACATCATAGTAATTAAAACATGTGAACACTAGTATAAGAACATGCGCATAGACCAATGGAGCCAAACAGGATCCTCAGAGATAGAACCAAATTTATTTAACAAATTTTATAGGTGGTTTTAAAAAATAATCATGAAGAAACTGTCTCTCTAATAGATGTGACTGGGGAAACTGGCTTACTACATGAGGAAAAATACAATGGGATCCCTAGCTGAAACCGTATACAAAGATGGACCCCAGATTAATTATAGACCTAAATCTGAAAGGTAAAGCTTTATTTTATTTTATTTTATTTTACTTTATTTTATTTTATTTTTGCAAGTCAACATGGTGAATTCTTTTTTTTAAATTTCAGAATATTACGGGGGTACAAATGTTTAGGTTACATATATTGCCTTTGCCCCGTCCAAGTCAGAGTTAATAGAAAGCAATGCTAGGGAAATCTTTGTGACCCAGGCCTGGGAAAACTTTTTAAAACACCTAAAGTACAAAAAATACATAAAGGTAAAATTTGATTACAGCAAGATTGAAGCTATCTGTTCAACAAGATATCACAGATAAAATCTGCAGTAACAAATTGAGAGATGACATGCATTAATATGATGATAAACTGACTAGAGAGTAACACCCAGAAACTCTTGCAACTCAGCAAGAGAAAGACAAGAACTCCAACAGAAAAATAAGGTATGAGTAGCAAATTTGTACAGGATGAAACCAATTAAACCAAATAAGCAATACAAAGAGATGTCAAAAATTATTGGAAATTAAAGAAAATTGATGCTCCCATATAATTGGCAGTGATTAGGAAGCTGGTTGATATGTCACGAGGGTGTGGGGACACAGGAACCCTCATGGGGGGAGTACAGGCTGAGGCCATCATTTCGGAGAGCAATCTCACAGTCTTGGCTTACATTAAGTATACATGTACCCTACTATCAAGCATTTCCCTCCTGGCTATATATTCCAGACAGCTTTTTCCAGGCCAATGCAGGCGCATGTACAAGGATGTTCATCACAGCATTGTTCATGGTAGTGTATGTCGATGGAGAAATGGATAAATAAAGCAAGATGGAATCACACTGTGAATTACAATGACACATTTAAAAGCAACAGAACAGATCTACCCAGCACAGCGTGGCTCGATCTTAAAACCATAGTGTTCAATGTAAAAAGAAACTGAGTGAGGTCTGTAACACAATACAATATGGGTAAAGTAAAATACATGTAAACAAATCAAATAACATGTTTTACAAGAACACATATAAATAAAGGAATATATGTGTGTGTATATACACATACAACTATCTATTTATGTGTGTCTGCCTCCCTTCCCCTCCCCTCCTCTCTCTGTCTCAAAGATGTTCAGATGGTTGCCTGTGGAAGAGAAGGAAATAGGGGTGAAGAATGGCACACAAATGGGGCTGTGTATGAACCAGTGGTGTAGAGTGCCCATAAATAAGACTTCTGATTAAGTCAATTCTCTGGACCTGAAGTCAACACTCGTGTACGTGCACAAGCACACACACATGCACGCAGGACTGGGAAGAGATATTTGAAGAGTTTAGGAACCAGCCGTTTCCACATCCCCACCAAACACCATTAAAAACCGTCCAGCAAGGCTGCTTTAACATATAACCCGAAAGCCTTTGTGTTATTGAATGATTCCTCTGCTGCTGCAAGCAGAAACTCTGATTTCTCCTATACTGAAGCTGATACGACTTTATTTTTGGCATAGAGACACTTCCGTAAGTGGAATATCAAGGCATTCCTCTCCACCAGAGCAATTTGGGAATTTCATTTAGCTTCATTATGATAAAACTTTGCCCGACCTGAGTGCATGATAAGCAATTTCTATTGCATTTTCTATATTTGTATATTTAAGGAAAAGGCAAGTTGTTCTCCAGATTTATGCAGATACTAGAATTCTAAGATGAAAAATAGTGGGAAAAACAACTCATAAATCTCAGATGCTAAATAACAACAAGGTTTCAAAAACTGTTTCCAGATTTTCAGAAAATCTTTAACTTCATCAAGGGATAAATCAATTTGCAGGTGCTATTGACAGCTATTTAAACTGGAGGATGGCACATCTTGATTGGGAGACACAAATTAAAAGAGGCATCCAATTAATCCTTTATGCATGTATCATTTAATATATTTTCACAGACTCTTTAGGTTCTTATTATACTTTCTAGGAACTTAATTATTAGAGGTCACTATTTTTTAAATCAAATTTTATCTATTAAAACCCACTAAATTTACAAAGAAAGGAAGGATAAAAACATAAATGGAGTAAACAGTCTCCAGCGTGAGATGCATTAAAACTTTCTGGGAATTAGAATATTCTATGTGAATCCAGAGATGCCATGTATTTATTGTACCCTCTATATACCTACTAATGAATATTAAATAATTATTTATGTGCATTGAAATAAAAGGTTAATTGAGCTCAAAAGGGTAATGGACTTTTTTATTAGCAGAGTTTTTCTCAAAAGCATTTCCTATGCAAGTGATTGGTATGCATTATTTTCATAGTTATCATTTATTTGTTCATTCTCAAATCTTTTCTTTCACTCATTAAGTACTGAGTGCTTATTCTAGGCCAGGGACTACTCAGACTTTGGTGTCACCCTCACTCACCTGCTTGGCCACAGCAGGGTCCACGTCCATTTGCAGTCCCCAGCACCAGCAGGGTCCCTAGAAATAGGATGCACATGTGGACCTGGCATAAGGGGAAGTTTTAAAGGGTCATTTGGTCTCCTCTTCCAATTCCATTTGAAACTTTGCCCATTTTCATTTTCAAGACATTTTAGGCAGATCCTTTTTCTCACTCACTATATCTCTGCACTCTGTTCTTGCCTTGGTATTTAATACTGAATATTTAGTAATATCAGTGTTGGCATGATATTTCATACTCTTTGCGAGAAAATTTAGTTCCTATCATTATTCGTCAGCACCCGAACAAAGAAAATGAATAGCAGTACTTACACTTTGTACCAGGTACTTTTCCAAGAAAATTTTCCATGCATTTAGTCAACTAGGCCTCACCATAAGCCTCAGAGGAGGTGGGAACAGCCAGCTCACATATCTCAGATGCTAAACAACAGCAGATCAAAAACTGCTTCCAGATTTTCAGAAAATCTTTAACTTCATCAAGGGGATAAATTAATTGGTAAGTGCTATTGACAGCTACCGTCATAGTAATTATTAATTCCATTTTATAGGTAAGAAAGCTGAAGCCCAGATGGTTTAAGCTCTGTGCTCAAGGCTGTGTAGCTAGCAAGTAAGGAAGACATGAATTCCATCATGGGACGTGGTTGGTTGAGAGCACTCAAAGAACTTTTCCAGCTGAATCTCCATTTCCTTGTCTTGACCTGGAAGATAGAGAGTAGTGTGCTCAGCTACCCTCCCTCCGTGTGGGCTGAGATGACATCACTAAAGGTCCCAGTGAGGGGCCCCACTGTTCCAGCAATTGCATAAACCAAAATAGTGTTCGGAAACCAGGTGTCCTGTATGTTGGTGGGAGAGAGAGCCCCTGGGAAGGGAGGCGAGATAAGGTTGGGTTGCGGAATGGTCAGATCACAGAGAGGAAGATATTGAAGGAGGGAGTGTAGATGCCATTCACGAGAGGCCACAGGGGAGAGTATTAGAGCTAATCTGGATACCTTAGCTGGTGGACACGTGACAGAGCAGGCCGTCCTAGCAGGGAGAAGAGCCCTTCCCCTTCATTTTTACTTGTCTGTTTTGACGGAAGACTCCCTATTTTTTCCCATGCTTACCCTGTTGAAGGGGATTTTGCGGAGGGCAAACACTTCATTTCATAATCTTCTACAGATGGGTTGATTATGATTTAAACTCTAGGGTGTACCTTGCAGAACTGACCATAGCTTATTTTAGTTGGGGGCAGAAAATAGCAACTGAAAGTTCATTCTTTCTTATTTTCCTTTTTTCTCTCTTCTTAAGCAAAAGGTTTCTTGTATGTAGAACAGCTCTCATAAACTAACATTTTGATGAAATTAGAAGCATACATATTAATGCCACTTGTTTTTCCAAATTTCTCAGAGAATGGTCTTGAAGTACAATGTTGTAGGTTCTGTCAAATTCACACATCAGATAGGAGCTGCTTGAAAGCTGAATTTATTATCTGAATAGCCCCTCACTCCCCTGGCCCCACCCGCGTGCACCCTGCAGCATCTCTCAGAGTCTGCAGAGCCATCGAGGGTGCCACTCTGTCAGGAATCCTGCCTGTGCCTTTGGCTCATGATGCTGATTGAAGTATGTGGCATATGTCCCCTATATATAGACATGCACATATCTATACCCGGCTATGTAGCTGCAGATAGGCACACTGACACCCCCACACGTGGATCTGTGCAAATTTTTTTTTTCTTGACTCTTTCCTTCAACTCAATGATTTTCTAACGATCTGTTACCCATCTAAGACAGATTGCTTTTCATGGTTCAGCGGTCCCAGCACAGACATTCATTTTAATCAATAGAGCAGTCAAAAGAAAGAATAGATTTACTTGTTTTTTTTCTTTTTTTACGTTTAATTGGAAATTTTCAAGTGATTACCAACTTGCATCAGTCTCAAAGTTTAGGAAGCACTGGTAGTCAACACATGGGACTGGTGTCCGTGCAGAATTATCAACGTGCAGCCTTTGGGTCCACAGAGTCTGGGCCTGGGCAGAGCACAGACTGTGTCTGTACAATAATAACGCAGTTCCCCTCTTCTCTCTCTCCCATCGTCACACACCAACACCTGATACCCAGGCGTGTCTCTAGGATCCAGTGCCTCTCCTTCACCTCACAGCCAGCACCTTAGCTCAGGTCCGACATCATCATTCCTTGTGCTGCTGCACATCTGGGCTTCCTGCCGTCAGCTCTTCTTCCAACTGTTCTTTGAATTAGCTTTCTAAAGAAAATGATCATCATGCCACTTCCTTGCTCAAAAGCCATATTTAGGTCTCCACTGCTATGTGACCTTGAGCTTGTCACTTAAACTCTCTGGCATCAGTTTTCTTAATTATAAAATGGGAATACGAAGTCCAGATGCCCTAGCAAAGCAGTCAGAGTTCTCACCTCTACTGAATATACTAGTCTCTGAACACCCTATGTCTTTGATATAACCCTGTCTCTACGGCAAACTTGTACTCTTCCTTCAAGACCCAGGCCAGAGGCCTCCTCTCCTGTGAAGCAAGCGTTCTTAGGAAAACTAAGTGCCTCCCAGTTCTGGCTCCTGAGTGTTTATTGGCCATTGCGTGATGACAGCACGGACTGCTGGGATCTCCCAGGCTGTGCCCCATGATGGCAAAGGTATGCTTCACCTCTTGTCCACTGCAGCCCAGCATGGCGCCCGGCACAGAGTCCAGCAAACCACGTGAACGAGCGAGCAGAGCTCAGGGCCTGGAAAGAGTCTGGGTCACATAGTGATGTCTGGAAACTGGTCCTCTTTGTGTCAAATTCTGACTCTGCTAGGAAATTTAGAGGAAAGTTTTCTATTCAAAATTACCCTACTGGTTGACATAGCTTGAATTCTAAAGCCCTCCTAGATCCCTAAAGAGAGAAAACCATTTTGGGGGCCAATCTTGAGTGACTTCAAAACACTCCTGTATTCTCCTTTGATGCACTTAAAACGTAGAGATCATTTCCTTCCACAATATTTTTTCCATACAGCTTATCTTATATTTTGCTAGCAGGACTATAATCTATTGGGATGCTTATTATCACTATCCTTTCACAGGCAGAGAAACCGAGGACTTAGAGCAGTGGCTTCTCAAGCATGTTTGCATGAAATATCACTTGGGAGAGCCTTAAAAACTCCTGCCACTCAGACCAATTATATCAGAATGTTGGGGGTGGGCCCAGGCATCAGTTTTGCCAAAGCTCCCCACGCGACTCCAATTTCCAGCCAAGTTGAGAACAAACACCACCCTGGAGAATTTAGATTTCATATCCATGGTGACTGCGAGGTGTTGGATTCAGGGCTAGAACCCCAGTCTCTGGCTCATGCTAGGCCTGCTTCCGGCACTCTCACCGTCTCTGTGTTACGACCTGCGTTACGTCATGCCTGTTACACGGGATTAAATACTATCCCAAAGGATCTGCTTCCTCTGCCATGACAGGAGTGTGTCTTCTGGTCTCTTTTTCTTCATTTGTAAACTAGGGGCACTAATAATTTTTCTCTAATAAAGCTTCTGTTTGAATCCAATGAGATGAAACTCTATAGGTGGGACAATTTTTAAACTAGAGGGTCATGCAATATTATAAAGTTAAGAAACAATCATTCCCATCATGAAAATAGATCCTTTTGAATAGCCTGGCTTGTTACAGAAGACATGGTGTGAGGCTGAGGCTGAGAAGCTTGAGCTCTGGGGAGACGGAAGCAGCGTCCCCCTACATGGCAGCATCTGGGATGGGAACTTTCAGTAGCAAGTATTTAGAGCTATCCTTGGAGTCTCACCTTGGGCAGGGTATCTTCTTAGTATGTTGTTCTAGTCAGCTTTCTGCCTCCAAGGGTATGGTAATTTGTCTACCCCCTGAAAAGAGACCAAACGCAGACTGAGTATTCTGCAGGCAAAATCATACTTAGAGTGTCTCAGGTTATCAGAGTAAGTGGTAGTTGTCTGATTATAAAGTGGGAAGATATTATTCAGACATGGATGTATCTGTAATCAGCAATGATGAAAAAGGAGGTGTACAGGAAGTGAATGGTAATTAAAGGGGATTTAGGGGACATTTTTGCTTGGGTGTATTGAGTCTTATGCCTAGAGAATGACCCATTGCCTATAATTTTCGGGGACACATTAGCATTGTAATTCTCATAAAACTTGGGAATATGGATGCATGCATTCTATTTTTGGAAGAATTCAATAGCATCAGTCTTGAAAAGATCTAATAAGTTTTGTTTCTGATCAATAAAAATACAGAATAAAAATCTGGTCTTCGCCAGTAGTTGCAGAGGATAATTAGGCTAAAGCCTGCTCGGTCATGTTCGAAGAGTTATTCTGAGAAGTCTAAGACCAAAAGGATTTGGAGACAAAGACTTATACTTCCAAGGGAAGGAAGACAAGTAATTCGAGCTGGTTGTGGGGCCATCGAACTGGGAACATGGAGAATCTGATTCCATTTCTCATCTGCCAGCTGGCTGACTTGTAAGGCCATCTTTTTGTTTTTAGGCTTATTTAGCTCTTAGCTACTGGACAGGCGTAGATGGAGAATCAGGTAAGCCACTGTTAGTTGACTCTTTTCAACTCTGATACTTAAAATTTAACACATTCATATGTGTGACAGCTTGTAAAAGAACTTGGGTTTCCTAACCTCAGACTGTTGATGCTAGTGTTTCTCCAAAAGAAGCCTCTCAGAGTTCACGGGGTTCTGCGAGGAAACATGGCCACAGTGTAGACAGATGACGTGCACTGGCTCAGACAGCCTCCTTTGTCGCTCCAGCGATGGCGAGACCACTTGCCTTTGTGCTCGTGTATAACCTGACCTCATGAACTGAATCTGTGTAAAGACCTTCTCCCAAATTATGCAGACTTCTCTTACAGTGGGAGCAAAGCAGAGACAACCTTGTTTCATATGCAAATTGTAGGAAATGTTCCACCTGCCCCTGTGGTTTCCCTTGACTTAGAAAATCATTCACAGCCCCACTGCCATCTGCGGGGGGGGGGACATTCACAAACCCTCCTCGTCCCTTTAAATGGATGTTTAATAAGCTTGGAAATGGGATTGCCTCCAAGAAAGCCAACATTGGAGAATTAGAGCCGGTTTCCTTAGATGAATATGAAACTTCAAAATAGTCCAAGAAGACCCCTGCAATCCCTGCTAAATGAGATTTGATTTCTCTTTAAGCTGTTTTTAATAGCGGGAATTACAGAACATTGCTGTTTACCAGCTAATAGGTTTGTGAGCAAGTGGCTGGCTTTGTGTTCACGGTGATACGATTTCACCTGTGTTCACACAGCAACGTCTCGGGTTGACGGATCTCTCCACAAACAGAAGCCAAGCGTGTTGCTCTCGGAGTGTCCCTGCCTTCTGCCTGCCACTCCCTCTTCCTACTTCCCTGTCACATCTCTGTCCCTGTCTCTGCATCTGTCCCTTATTTCTCAATATATCTATTTGTCTTTTTGCGGGGTTGGGGGAGCAAAGGAATTGGATCCAGATTCTGCCTCAGATCTGTGTGTTTTGGAAGCAGGAAATGAGGGGAATGAAAGAACCCTAGACAGCTTGGCTCTGACAGTTAATGGAGAGAAATGCAGGCCGAGGCAGGTCAAACTCTAGTGGCCTTCAGGAGACCAGGCCTTCCTTTGCGCATTTCGTTCTGTGACGAGATCCCGGATCACAGATATAGCGTGTTCGTGAGGAAGAGGCAGCTGGGAGGTTTGTGTCAAATAGGAAGGGGCTATCTGCTCTTTAAACCTGTGTCGTCTACCCAAAAACGTGAACAACAATTAGCTACAATGATTAACATTAGCCATAATCAGCGTTAGTACTATTTCTGAGCACTAACAATGTGTCAGACCCTAAATTTTATGAGCATCTTGTCATCTACTCCTTTCAACTGCTTTTGGATGTGATGTAATCATTCCTGTTTTACACATAGGGAGCCTGGACAATCTCATACCCTGAGGCCTACGGCAAAGCCGGCAAAGGGCTGAGCAGGGTTCGAACCTGGGGCCGCCTGACTCCAAACGAGATGCTGGTAAGGCCACTGACGGCAAACCCACGCACGGCACTGCCTGCCGGGAGCTCCTCTGAGCACTCTGCCTCACTCACTCACCCAGTCTTCACGGCCGCCCTGTAAGGAGGTACTTTAAGGATTTCCTGCCTTCCAGCCGAAGAAATGGAGGCCCAAAAGGTTATGTACCCCGCCCAAGCCACGCAGCCCTGGCCGGACGTGAGGCGGGGGCAGGGGTTCCAGCGTCTGGGTGCTGAAAGCAGGAGGCCTCACGGCCTCCCGTTCCCTAAGCTCTGGAGACAGCACCTGTCATGTTTGAATCCACTTGACAACCTGCAAGATTCCCAGTCCCTGCCACATTCCTCTCTGTCAGGGAGACAACTGGAAACACCATTGCCACCTTTGGCTTGAGTGGGCGGACAGGGGCCTTGCAAAGGGGCTGCCCACTCCCCTTTCTGAGTGTCTTTCTTATTTGATTTTGAAATTCCTGTCTTTAAACAAAAGCTGCTAAGAGTGGCATGTCCTCTTGATAACTGCAGTCGTTTTGGCCAAGCCCCGCACTACCCAGGATGGGTCGTCCTGGGCCTGGTGCCCTTCTGAGGATGGCCCTGGTGCCTGTGCTAGAGGGCAGAGGGAACAGAGAGACTGCCTGGGGAAAGAAGCCCTGTAAACCAGCAAATGGACCCACACATCTGTCCATCCACCCACCCGGTATGAACGGACTCCCCGTCTCCTCTGTCGGGGTGCCATGTTATGGGCAGGTGCTTGGTACAGTCCAGCGGAGGTCAACAGAATAGGCGGTTTGCCTAGGAGAGGGGATGAGAAAAGTCTTCATAGAAGGCTTTGTGATCTTCTGGCCTCTTCCGGAAAGGAGGGAGGGCAAAAGGGGCTCATGAATATTTAGAAATTATCTGGACCTCCCCCCCGCCCTGTGACCTGGAGGGTGGTGTCCTTTCTCGTTTCATTCTCCTGGTGCCAACGTCACTCCTCACACCCCACCTGTCAAGCCAGCCTCCTCTTCCCTTCACTCACCTTGTCACGTTCCCTTTCCTCATTCGCAGTGAGTTGCGGGAACGTGAGAAATAACAGACACTGCAAACAGTGCGGGAGCATATTAATAAATCATTTTTAAGTATTAAAATTGATATTGGGTTTTTATGCAATAGTTTATCATTTATAATTTATTAAGCACGTTATTTGTCACCCGGTTAAGCAAGAACAACCAATATTTTATTGGGGGTCTGACTGTTCAATGCCCTCAACCAACATGGAACGGAAGAGACAGGGTCTTCCCCGAGGAGGTGGTGGGATGCCGCCTGGGGTTGGCCGGTGGGGTGACCTCGTGGTTTCTTAGCTCACAGATCGTGAAGACAGTCCAGGTTTCTCGAGCAGTACACAGGCTGCGCCTTTCCCTGTGACTCGAAACACTGAGGAAATCAAGGACTTTCTGCTCACAGCCAGGAGGAAGGATGCCAAATCTTCCAAGATTAAGAAAAATAAGAATAATGTGAAGATTGAAGTTAAATGCAGCAGATACCTGTATACCTCGGTCATCACAGACAAAGAGAAGGCAGGGAGCCTGAAGCAGTTCCTGCACCCTGGCTGGGCAGTGAAGGAGCGGAAATGAATCAGACGCGCTGATTTGAATTGTATTAAAATTTTAAAATTTCAAAAATAAAAACAAAAACAACAACAATAAAAACAAACAAAGACAGTCCAAAGCCCTCTGAATGCCCAGGACAGGCAGAGGCATGAAAAGTGCACACACTTCCCCTCCCTTGTGTGTCTCCCTTCTCCTGGGGCAAGAAAGGGGGTGGGCAACTCGCATGCCTCCCGTGCCTGCCATCACTCCCTGAGTATTTATGAAGTGCCTACTGTGTGCCAGGCACCATTGGAAGCAATTGAGATATATCAGTAAACAAAACAAACCATGATCCCTGCCCTTGTGGAGCTTATCTGCTAGCAGGAGAAAAGAGATAATAGAAAATAAACACAATAAATCCGTAAATGTGAGAGCAGATGAGCAGGTGATAAGTGTTATGTCCTAGCTGGAGCTGCTATAACAAATTACCATAGACTGGGTGGCTTAAACAACAGACATTTATTTCTCACAGTTCTGGAAGCTGGGAAGTCCAAGATCAAGGCATTGGCAGATCTGGTGTCTAGTGAGGGCCTGCTTCCCGGTTTGCAGATGGCTGCCTTCTCCCTGTGTCCTCACATGGCAGGGAGAAGGAGAGAGAGAGAGAGGAAGAGGGGGTAGAGAAGGAGGGGGGAGAGAGGGGGAGAGAGGGGGGTAGAGGGGAGGGGGGAGAGGAGAACACACAGCTCTCTCCTGTCTCTTCTTACAAGGGCACTAATTCGATTCATGAGGGCTCCACCCTCGTGACCTGATTCCTTCCCAAAGACTGCTCCTGCAAATACTATCACATTAGGGGTTAGGGCTTCAACCTATGAATATTGATTGAGAGGAGAAAACCATCCAGTCCGTACCATGGTACACAGTAAAAAGAAGGGGAAAAGAGAGGCAGAGTGTGTGGGGTGGGCTGACTGACAGCCCCTGTGGCAAGCAGCAATGCTATTTGCTAGAGACCTTCTTCCTGCAGGTTCCCGGCTGAATGGCATTGGGATCCCGATGAGCTGGGGCCACGTGTAGGCTCCCAGGCTCCCAGCTCCAGGAGGTGTCTCTCTCCAACAGGGAAATGCCATCAAGGAGAGGCTTGTCGTGGCCTGTGCTGTCCAGTTCTAAGCCCAGGCTGCCCCCCATCCCCCAGCACCCTGCCAACTTGCTTCCCATGACCCATGACCCCGAGGAAGACTGTGCTGGCTCCTGGAACTTTCCTGCCCCCGTCTTTCCAAGTTCCTCCAGGAAGCTAGAGCCAGGTCCAGGTTGGAGAGGCCAGATGGAGGACACTTGGCCATGGAGCTGAAGAGCTGCCCCTCTCCTCCCAGAGGGTGTCAGGGAGAGCCAAAAGACTGGAGCTCCACGTCTGCGGCCACTGAACACGTCTGGGAAGCTGGGGAGTGAAAGCGTGCAGCAGCAAGCATCTGCATCTGGACAGCCGCTGCAACTCAGCTGGCTCCTCTTCAAATCACTGTTGACCACTCCTCAGGGTTTGGCTTTGGGTTATCCCTGTGCAGAAATGTAAAACCTGGGGCTTTGTTCCTGGAATCCATGGAGGGAACTCCTGGAGAGAATGAATTCATGAATGTCGGCCTCCCGGCGCTGGTGTTAGGTTGATTCTATTCGGCACAGGGCTCTGGTGTGAAGCATCTCATTGATTTCATCTAAGAGGCGGGCTATACTTCTTGTTTCTGGTCACAGGGCATCTCCAAGACGGGAACTGGGGAGGAATGGACAGACCAGGGAACTCTACTTTTATAAGCCACCAGTGCCACTTGAGACAGAGCGTTGGGCATATGGGGCTGTTAAGAATCAGTGAATGAAAGAAGGAAGGAGTTTATAGTTAGCATACAGAAAATTACACAGTCATGTAGTTTATTATATTTATCACAGCCTTAGGAAAAAATCTGGTTTCCCCATGGAAGTGTGTCAGTCACATAAATGGCATCTGCCACGTGTCTTGCAGTGGGGGAGAGTGAGCGTCATTGACTCTGGAGGAAGGGGACAAGACAGCAAGGCTAGACTCTTTTAGAGGCAGCTTAGTGTTTTCCGAAAGTGCCTTACTCTAGGAATCTTTTGGGAACTTGATAAAAGTATTGATTCTTGGGTTGCACACCCCCAAACTGATCAACCAGCCTTCTAGGGAGGAGCCTGGGAGGTAAGCAGCATCCCCAGTGACTCCCACAAGACGGAGCATGTGGCTCTCAACGGGGCTGCACGTTACACTTAACCAAGGAGCCTTTGATGACCGCGGATGCCCAGGCCTCACCCTAGAGAGTCCACTGCAGTTTGTCGTGTTTTTAAAAGCTCTGCACGTGATTCTGACGCAGGGAGCGTGGGGCCCCGTGCAGACTGCAGGGTTCCGGCTTCTGCACAGGAGACCTGCCTTCCCTCGTGGTGTTCCTTTGGGCCTGTGACGTCTGCCTGGGCAGCCTCATCACAGGAAGGGCAGGTCGTCCCTGCCAGCCCCCTCTGGTGCCCACAAACCCAAGCTTTATGGAAGTAGCCATCAGCCCCGCACCCTCTGGGCTTGTTTCTGCCCCCTCCAGCTGTCCTTTTTCCCGGGGTCTGTGGTTCTCTGGAGGAGAACACAAAGGGCATGGAGTGCCACGTGTCCTGGAGCCTCGGGCAATGAGGAGGGAGAGCTCCAGGCAGGCCACCCACCCCGGTGCCGCCCTGTCCACCCCCCCATTACCCTGACTTATTACATTGTAATAAATTGAACCATTCCACTTCATTATTTCATATTCGAGGAGATTTATAGATTGTCCTGGTGGCTGAAGAGGCAGTGATTAAGGAAGCAGAGTGCTAATGAATGAGGCCGGGCACAAAGCTGTTTTAATTAATGCACAGCCCAGGGGCTGTAAACCGCTTGCTGATAACCAACCTGCCCATCCAAGAGTTGCATTGACAACTTCCCACAGAATAAAGGCTACCGGGGCTACACGGGGAGTTTTTCAAGTGGCAGTTAGGACTACAAACCTGCGTCTCTCTCACTCCTGGGCTCACCAGAGCAGAGCCATCCAACACGTATTTCTTTATTTGTTCCTGCAAAATAATTTCTACTCTTTGGTCCCCTGGCACCCCACTGTCCCACCCGCCTCATGGAGCATCCCAGTGGCTCTGGACATCAGCATTGTACTTGAACTCTCTGAAGGTTTTGTTTGGCTCAGATTCATGGAGTGGAAGACGCCTGTCATCCTTCACAAAGCTCCTGAGATACCATTCTTTTCACCCCAAACTTCTTCCAGAGCTCTGAAGATGCTTTGAAATTTTTGTTTTTGCTCTTTCCTTTTCATTTTTGGTGGAGCAATACTGCTTGGCAGCTTGGCTTTGAGGCTTCCATCTCCCCAGCATCTTGACTGCTAGCCCGACATCCCGTTTTGGAGGTGCCCGGGGTCTCAGAATAAGCCCACGCATTCCCATCCTTGTGACACTGCCCTGCACCCCGCGGTTCTCAGGAAATGCACTTTCCTGACACATGAAGTCCAAAGGGTGATGCACTGCACAATAACCTTTCTCTGTTCTTTTCATGGCTTCCTGCCAGGATTTGCTGTTTGGAGACACAGGCACATTGTGATAAGATGATTGTCAGCAAGTTTGTAACTGTGATGCTTTTTGCCATGAGATAGAGCATTATTAGTAATATAACTAACGTGAATAATAGCGATTCTCATAACAAAAGGAATGCAAGCACAATAAGAGAAAAGTCCTGGCCAACAGAATGGTTGGAGAAAAAGAATTTTGATAATGAAGTGGGATTTATGGAATTAACGGTTCCATTTAGCAGACACATCAGCAGAACCAAGGCATGGACGAATACAATCATGAGTGTGGCTCTGGTGACAGAGCTGAACTAGACGTGGAGATTGGGGAACAGCACAGTAAATTCAGCTACAGTCTCCGTGGCTGGGCTGCCATGCAGCTCAAAGGAGCCACGCAGCCCGGAAGAGATTTCTGATGCCTGCCAGAGGAAGTTTGGCAATACGTTATTGTCGCTTCTGCCCTCCTACCCACAAGGACACTCCCCAAAGGAAGGCCATAGCCTGTGTGACAGTGACTCAGTCCTTCCAGGACTGGCATCTTTGTAGTGTTTTCTGAGCAGACCTTTCAGTCAGGAGGAGCAAAGCCACCTACCATCTGGGTAGGCCCGAGATGCAGAAGCAAGTAGCTGATTTTCCTTCTCTCCTCTTTTCTCTTGAATAGACATATCTGGTGCATACTTGTCCCCCACCTCTCTGCTGTCTGTGTGGTGCACAGCTGGGGTCCTAGTGGCTTCTCTGTGGCTTCAAGCCCACCCAGGCTCTGTGACATTGCTGTGCACCCACTGGGTCTTGCTGTCTGCAGTGCATCATGCTGGCCACGCCGCACCCCTTTGCTGAGGCTGTCTCCATCCTCCTCTCAGGAACATGTTATTTTCTTCTCCATAGAAGGCAGCTACACTATTTACATAAAAAATAATAATTTGAGAAATTCCAATAAAAGTCTGGGTGGGTCAGAGAATTAATGTTTTAAGGTAATATACTAAGAATATACTAATCTCAGAAATAATAACAATGGAGCATTTTTTCCCAAGTGTCCAGGAATTATTCCCTTATTATTGAATTTACCTGCTTTTAATATTACCTGTACTTGACATGTGGAGAAACTGAGGCACCTGGGAGGGATGTGACTAAACCAGGCATGGTGGTACAGCAGATGCAAAAAGTGTGGGACTCCAAGTAGGAACTCACCCCGGAGAGGGACCTGCTGCCTTGGTGAATTCTGCATTATTTGCCTCCGATTTTTGGCAAGCAATTCTTAACTACTGCTGGGCAGTGTCTGTCCAAGGTGAGGAGGAGCCTGAGACTGAGAGCTTGGGAAGAAGGATGATGGGCAGAATTTTATAATTTTCATGTAATTATCCTAGATCCCACTTTCTGTAACATCCGCAGACTGCCAGTTACCTGTCAGGTATATTTTAGTAATTAAATTGAGGAAGAAAATGCATTTGGGAAATAGAATAGAACACACTTCTAACTAACATATTAAGCTTACTTTTTAATGGCGGAGAAGATCACGTACGTATCATCTGTAAACACCAAGGGCTAAGCAACACAACTTCTGGCGGAATGTGTAACATGGATAGTCAAATGTCACATTAAAACCAAGGGAAAATGATTTCTTCACTCGAGGTCCACCTCCAAGAACCCTCTCTGGTTCAAGTGTAATGAAAGCCCTGGCAGGGAAGGCAGACGCGGGAAGAAATTCAAGCCCTGTGGGGGGACGGAGGAGGGCAGGCTGGGGTTCTCATTTGCCCGCGCAGCGCTGGCTCTTGAGAACTGCTGGGAACCGGGAGGAAGGAGGGTGCAATTAGTTTGCAGTGCCACAGCCGCTCCAGCAGCACCTCCTCGGGAGAAGCAAACTCTTAGTAATTGAGATTTGCTTACGTGATATAAAAATTATTTCTTTGTCCTTAAATTTACACATGCTGACCAGAATTTCAGTAATTTTGGCTTCTGCTTCCTTGTGTTCTTTCTGGAGTGTGAACTGATTTATTCTTTCTCCCTTCCTACTCCTAGTTATCACCAAAGGCACCACCCTCTCTGGAGGAGATTGCTGTGTTTAACATGCGTTCTAGTACTTTCTTTTATTTCTTGTACCATTGAGCTGATCAGAAGAACTGAATCAGTATGGCATCTGCTTGAAAACATATGAAATCCAGTATTTAGAAAGGACTGCCAGAGGTCAATGCAAGAGGCACAGCAAACCCAAAGGCCTGAGGACACAGGCATTTCACACACACGAGGGAGACAGGACCCATCTCGTTATGCCAAGTGGCTCCCGGTAAGACCAAGTGTAGCACGTGTCCAGTTTCAGTTACTTTTTTTGCACAGCCAACTTGGCTTCCTGGCCAAGGAAGCATGGGGTGGGTCATTTTCCAGGTGGCCCTCATGTCAGAGGGATGTCTTTTATTCCTTTTCTCAGCCAACTATCTCTTATCACCCCTCTTTTTTTCTCCTGTTCCCCTTCCTAGAATTTCCTCTACTCTATTGTTTTCCTTCCTTTTCTATGTTTTTTGATCAACATGTCTTCTCTGACACGTGGTGAACATGAGAGGAAGACAGCCAGTGGCTGTCCCTTGAGCCAGTCTCAGGCGGATAGGCCTGGACACGGACTGGGGAAAGGATCCCACAAACTCCCGGCCAGTGTGTGCAACAGTTAATAAATCCCTTTTGAGAAGTTATTCTTCTCTGACCTAGACTATTCTCACTTCGTGGTAAACAGTTCTGATTCTCTTCTTAGTGGGTTCAGAAAACATCCCATTATCCCCATTGTTGTAATTAGTTCTGATACATTTAGGGTCCTAATCAACTTTCGGCTTTGCAGACCCCATTTCCTAAGTGCTGCGAGTCAGATTCCTGGGGAAGCAGACCCTGAGGAGCGCTCTGGGCACAGCCCCACAGGGGGTGAGAGAAGCAGGGCCAGGCAGCGAGAAGGGGATGGCTCTGTGGTCTCCACGAAGGCCTCAACTGATCCCACGAGAGTTCTAGGACCTAGGGTGGCCCTCAGAGTTTTGCCTCCTGAGGGAGGCAAAAGTCCCAGGCCTTTGTCCTACTGTGCTGACCCCTCAGGAAGGCCGTTCCTGTTGGCTGGGGGAGTTCCTGGGGAGGGCTCAGCAGAGAGACCACAGGCAACATCCTGGGGAGTAGGCTCCTCCATCTGGGTGGGAGATCTGGGCTGTGCACCGAGAAATTTATGGAAGGGGTAGATTCCCACCCCATTTCTCTCTGGTCCAGATACCGTTTTGCTTGTGAAGGCTTACACAAGATAAGATTAACTTCTGGCTTTAAGAGCGGGTAGCACTGAAACACCAGTCTGGTTATGATTTATGGATGAAACATCATGCTCTCTTTACACTCTCCCTTTTCACTCTATGCACATGTTTTCTGTACAATTCTGTGACAATGTGCATGATTCTTTCCCCACAAAACTTCCGCTGGCTTCCTGACAGCATTTTGTAGCTGTTTATAAGTGACATATAAAGCCTGTTCCAGGGAAAACAGAAAGATATGCCACTGTATTTCGAGACACATAGAGCATTTTTTGAAAGGCTACTCCAGAGGAAGAAGTTTAAAAAGGCTTGCTTGCCTGTGCGGCAGATGTTAGCAGCTGCGGGATTCCTTTGCCACCCCCACCCTCCATGTCCTATTTAGAAAGGTGCAGCTCAGAAGCCTTCCCAGGTTGGATTCTGAAGGGTCACCAGTGTCTCTCTTGGACTGGCCTCTCCCAGGTATGGCTGCGGTGAGCTGGCATGCAAGGGAGGGGCAGAGATAAGTCATAGCAAGCTTTCAGGATCTCAGTAAACAGAAAACAAAATACGAAAGATGGTGCCGGTGGTCTACAGTGTTGATGATATTTGCTGAGTGATGGATGAATATGGTGCACGAGGCCGTGTGGCCTGATCACGGTGAAATGGCTGAGCAGGAGAACTGGGAGTGAATCAATCATGGGGCCTGCTCCACCCACCAGCTGGGTTCATCAGTTTCACAGCCTCTCTCAACAGGCTTATAAATTACTCCTGATGGAGGGATGGCATGTTGGGCCAGGTTGCGGTGACTTCTCCAGCAGAGATCAATAGGCTGCGGTGAACAGAAGCAACAGAACCCCAGTGAACTCCAATGCGATTGTTGATGATGTACTACACTTCATTTCATCAGCCATGCTTGCTTTCATAAACCCATCTATTTTGTGCCCAAGCTTAAATCCTCCACCGACAGAGAGAAAGAGACAGAGAGAGGGAGAGGGAGAGAGGGAGGAAAGATTTGTACTTAATTTGGCATCTATGTAGTGTACGATAACATATAACATTTAAGAACATGCCTTTCTGGACTTAAGTCCTAACCTCACTGGTTATATGACCTGGATGATTTAGTTAATTAATATCTTTGTGCCTTTGTGCCTATGACTCCTCACCTTTACAAATGGCAATAATAATAATAAAAGTATTCCCATTGTGTAGGTTGTCTATTTATTCTGTTTATTATTTATTTTGCTGTGCAAAGCTTTTTAGTTTAGTTAAATCCCATTTGTTTATTTTTATTTTTGTTGCTTTTGCTTTTGGGGACTTAGTCATGAATTCTTTGCATAGGCTAATGTCCGGAAGAGTTTTTCCTAGATTTTCTTCTAGGATTTTTATGGTTTCAGGTCTATGTTTAAGTCTTTAATCCATCTTAAGTTAATTTTTATATATGGTGAAAGACAGAGATTCAGTTTCATTCTTCTGCATGTGGCTATCCAATTTTCCCAGCACCATTTATTGAATAGGGTCCTTTCCCCAGTATATGCTTTTGTCTGCTTTGTCAAAGCTCAGTTGGTTGTAGGTATTTGGATTTATTTCTGGGTTCTTTATTCTGTTCCATTGGTCTATGAGTCTACTTTTGTATCAGTACCATGCTGTTTTGGTTACTATTGTCTTATAGTATAATTTGAAGTTGGGTACTGTGATACCTCCAGATTTGTTCCTTTTGCTTAGGATTGCTTTGGCTATTCCATCTCTTTTTGGTTCCATATGAAATTGAAGATTGCTTTTTCTAATTCTATGAAAAAGGACGCTGGTATTTTAATGGAAATTGCATTGAATCTCCAGATTGCTTTAGGCAGTATGGGCATTTTTACAATTTCGATTCTTTTAATCCATGAGCATGGGATGTTTTTCCATTCGTTTATGTCATCTACAATTTCTTTCATCAGAATTTTGTAGTTCTTCATGCAGAGATCCTTCACTTAGTTAAGTATATTCCTAGATATTTTATTTTTTTTCAGCTATCGTAAATGGAATTGAGTTCTTGATTCAAGTCTCAGCTTGGTTGTTATTGGTATACAGCAGTGCTACTGATTTGTATGCATTGATTTTGTAACCTGAGATTTACTGAATTCGTTCATCAAATCTAGGAGTCTTTTGAGGAGTCTTAAGGGTTTTTTTAAGCATAAGAGAGACAACCTACAGAATGGGAAAAAATATTCAGAAACTATACATCTGACAAAGGACAAATATCCAG
This sequence comes from Avahi laniger, assembly GCA_963575035.1. NCBI lineage: Eukaryota > Metazoa > Chordata > Mammalia > Primates > Indriidae > Avahi > Avahi laniger. The sequence goes on along the minus strand of CAUYSK010005326.1, from coordinate 77,534 downwards.
AATCTGCAAGGAATCCAAACAAATCGGCAAGGAAAAAAAAAGGAATTCCATTAAAAAGTAGGTAAAAGACATCAACAGACATTTTTCCAAAGAGGATATACAAATGATAAACAAACATATGAAAAAAATGCTTAACATTGGTAATCATCAGGGAAATGCAAATTAAAACCACAATGAGATACCACCTTATCCCAATCAGAAAACCATTATTAAAAAGTCAAAAAACAATAGATGTTGGCACAGATGCATTGAATGGGGGATACTTTATACACTGTTGGTGGGAATGCAAATTAGTACAATATCCATGGAAAACAGTATAGAGATTCCTCAAAGAACTAAAAGCAAACCTACCACTTGATCCAGCAATCTCATTACCAAAAACATGCCCACTCTACAATTCATTCATGTAACCAAAAACCCCTAAATCTATCAAAATTTAAAAAAATGAAAAGCATTCCTTCCTCATAAAGTTCTTAGTTCTTCATAGGATTAAATGAGCTAATATTTATAAATCAGTATTTAATGATCTTAGCAGTTATTCTTATGGGCTTAGATGTTATTGCCTGATCAACTTCAACTCCATTCACTTTCAGAAGATGAGCTTGTCCCTTCCTTCACCAACGAAGTAACATCCTGCATGTCACCCTGAATTACATATGTCTACACCTACCTTTCCTTTTTTCTTGCAATCTGAGCGCATGAAATGCATCCCCTGTTCCAATTGAACCCCTCTACCTGTGACTCTCCACACCTCCTTCCATGTCTTTCTGGGTTAGGTGCCACATCCCACATTCATTCATACTTGCTGTTTTCTGTCTAAAAGCTTTTATGTTTTCTTTCTAATGGTCTCATATCCTTACCCTGTCTACATATCTAAGTCTCTCCAATTCAAAAACAGTAAACAAATTAAACAAGTCTCTGTTGATTCTGAATCCTAATCTAGATACTTTTGTGTTTCTCTCTCTCGTTCTCATTTAAACATTTCAAAAGAGTGTTCTAAACTTTATTTCTCTATTTCCTCACCTTTTAGACATTTTTTTCTACTGATAGCATCCTAATCATTCTATTAAAATAATAAAAGTATCCTGGTCTGTTGAAATTATTCTGGCAAAGTCACCGGAGCCCTTCTTATTGCTAAAGCCAGTGAACGTTTTCAGTATATGTTTTTGGTAGGTCTTGCTGCGGCTGATGATTCCTTCCTTGATCCTCTAGTCTCTGGACTTCCGTCACACTAAATTCTTCCGATTCTTTAGAGAGTGCTTTGGGGTCAGTGTTTCAGTATATCCTTCTAAATTGTCCCCAATGTTATTTTAGTTACATCTAGTACCTAAGAGTTCTTTAGAAGAGTGTTTTTCAATTTCAAAAGAGTAGGTATTTGTTTACTTATTTTTCTATCTTTTGTTGTTGTTGATATCTAGTGTTATTATATTAAGGTCAGAAAATGGCTTGTGTATTTTGGAATATGTTGAGATTTCTTTATAGTCAACCTATGGTAATATTTTATAAATATTTGATGGGCATTTAAAAATATGTATTCTTTTCTTTATATGTGTATACAGGTATGCAGACATGTAGTTTATGCATTAAATCAGGTTTATTAATCATATTATTCAAACAGTTTCTACCATTACTTTTTTTTTGTCTATTTGGTTTATCAAATATGAGAGTTTCCTTAAAGTCTCCTACTCCATTTACTTCACTTTTTCTGTAAATATTTCAATGTTTTATTAGTCAATGCATAAATATCATTACTGTTATATCTTCTTGGAGAATTGTATCTTTTACTGTTATAAACTGTCTCAGTTGTAAGTTTTGCTCCTCCACACCAACATTTCCTATTCTACCTTCTTCAAGACATGGGCCACAGGGTTCTACTCTTGCCCCTGTGCTCTCTTGCTACATATATTCTCTGAGGAAGCCACCTCTGCTCTTGGGTGTCAAATGCCAAATATAGACAATGATGTTCAATTTTAAAGCTTGAGTGCAGAAAACATTTACCCAAATTTCTGACTACTGTTTCAGCTTTGATGAACTGCTCTACCTGGATGACCCACAGGCCCTCAAACTCAAAATACCCAAAGCTGCTCTTGTTCCTTTCATCCATAAACCATCTTCTCGATAGACTTGCTCTGGTTCATTTTATGGCCTGTCCACTTACTCAGTCACCCAAATAAAAAATCTCAGGAAAAAAACTTTAGGGACTGACAAACTTGGGTCTATTGTTTTTGGGGTTAGAAGAAAAAAATAATTGGGAGGCAATTATTATTCATACATTAGGAGAATTTCCTCCTGATTTTTTATTATAACTTAAATGAAAGAATGATGATTATCCTATGGCCAGGTCATGGAATAGTTCTCTTCTTCCAGATGAAGTCTAGGAGCATTTGGGAGTAGGGGTGCTGGCTGAGGCAGCAGTGGTAGAAATCAAAGACCGCAGGATGTGCCATTACAAGTTCTGGATCCAAGTTAACAACTAGGTGATCTTGGGCTATTGGCTTCTGGGAGACTCAATTTCTTTACCTTGGAATTATGAAGATTAAATAACTTGATATGGATGGAGATAAGTTTTTTCTTAAGCATACCAGGAAAATGATTCTGATAATCTCCTGATCTGGTTTCAATGATTCAGAAAGTTAATGACACATGTACAGATGGTCCTACCTAATTCTCAAATGCCATCTAAGGCCATCTTTCTGTGATGTATTTTCATATCAAAAACCAGAAGCACTGCCTTCTTGTTTCTTTAAAATAATGCTTTCTTTATTTCAAGATATGTGGTCTACCCTCATTTTTCTATGCCTTTGATAAATAGCCCACATTCATTTAACCTTTTTCCTGAGTTTTTACTCTCCACCCCTTTAATCATTTTCACTGCTCTGTCTTGGACCCCCTCCAATTTCTTTGTACCTTTTGGAAAATTAGAATCCCCAAACTGCACATAAGACTGCACTAAGGGCCAAGTCAATGCCAAATATAACTCATTACACTCTTTCTTGTCACTTGAGTGACAGACAACACTGTTAAGACTTCTTAGTAGCTTAGCAGTGTTAAAAGGCATACATCTACATTGCAGACCCCAAGACCAAGCTTCAGGGATGTGATCGGCATACACTCTTGGAAGGAATTTAATGCTGTTATTGATCCTCTCTGGAGAATGAGGAGATGTGCCCAGAATTTCTAGAAGGTGCAGCCTAATGTGTCTCCTGCATGGATTCAAGGGAGCCAGCATACACTTGGGATTTGGGAGAAAACCAGTGTTTAGACTTTCAGGTTTTGATAATATTAGAGACTATTCTCTGATCATTTAGACCCCCATTATTTTAGGGTCATCTTAATATAGTTACAGTGACTCTAGTTACTCAGCTTGCATGATTACTTTAAGTTTCCTTCTTCCACGGAAAGAAAGCATTTAACTTTCTTAGTTTAAGAGCAGAAGGCTCCACAGGGACTAGTGAGAAATAGAATCTGGAGCAAGAGGAAAATTAGTGCTGATAAGTGGTCTGATTGGTGTCCTGGAAAGTCTGAAATATTACAGGCTCATTACATAGGAAGTACTGTGATTCAACGAGCTATGGAACAAGTGACATAAAGAAGAAAATTAATTTGGGAGTAAGGGCGGGTAGAAGATCTTGGTTTAGAAATTTTTACCAGGGTTAAAAGTTTAGGGACATTGTACTGTAGATAGAAAGTGATGAGTTTTAGGAATAAAGTGAATTGGATAGTGCAGCATAGAGGTGCATTATTCAACTGTGCTGCTCCTGCAGCCTTGTGCTGGGAGAAGCAGCTACGCAGGTGGCAGATCTTGCAGTCAGATGCTCATGCACCGGGCAGCACAGGCACACAGGCATTGAACTGGCATTTGGGGGGCTAAGTAGGTTGATGGGAGGATCACTCACTACTAGAACCCAGGGGCAAAGTGGGAGATGGGTACACCATGCTCAACTACTGTCCTTCTCAACTGGCTCATGGCAAGAGCCAAAGCCTTTCCTCTTCCTCTCTCCTTGCCTGGATGAGGCTGAGCTCATGCTGAGCTGGTTAAACTTTTTCCACAGTTTGGAATGATGGAGAGTGGATTGTTTTGGCTGGAACTAGATGAGCACAGGTGGTGCCACCTGCTACAAGTGATTTCCTTCCAGTTGGCTCTAGAGCCACCATTCTTGGTCTTTTTGTGGTTTGGTGAGGTTGGTGGGGAGGGGAGGTAAGAGGTGGGAGTAGATGAGCGAGGGAATCTGAATTTGTCAGTGAATCATGATGGGCTTTCACAGGTTGGCAACCCCTTTCAGAGGCTGCAGCAGATGCACTGGCATTGAGAGACGGTTGTATAAGGACATGTTTGAATTATTGATGTTCCAGGATCCCTGTGGTGGCTTCTTTCTGCTGCAGATGCTTGAGACCTTTCTGCACTTCATCAAGGTGACAAAAAGTGCCTGTCTCTTTAGAAGGCTGGAGTTCCTTGGAGCCAAGAATCCTGATAAGGCACCCTCCAGGAGCACTGCCTTCCTTCCGCTGTCTCCCTGGTGGATGGACCCTCAGCCCTTCTATCTGTGCACAGAAGCTGACCAGCAGCAGGCTGGCCAGAACTTTGGGTCTTCATGAAGTTCAACCACAGAAAGCCATTTGGACAATTTTTCTCTGGAGCAGGAAGATTGCAGTGGGGTGTCTAAAACTGTCTTTTTCAGTTATTGCGGGTGGCAACCTAATCTCTTGCGTGTCTGAAAGCCCATATTTCCTGACAGTGGCCCCGTTTTGAATATAGACGTGCTCAGTGTTGGAAAAGTTCTCTGTGAAGCTGGGATGGTTGTGGGCAGCTTGCTGGAGCTTAGGTCTCTCCCTCCCTTGGGGAAAGGGATGCCTTGTTTACAAACACCAGGCAGGACAAGCAGGAGCAGGCATCACAGCCTCTCGTGGCGGCCGAGAGAAACTGGGATGGGCAAACTGATGCGCACACTCCCTGATTTTAGTGACTAAGCTCAGAGACTTCCTTAGCTTCCAAGGGCTGTGACTGGCTCTGTGGGACTGCTGGGCGTCGCTCTGGCCAAAGATCCTGGTGGGGGCGGGGGTTGCCTTCTGCTGTTCTTGACTGCCCAGTACAGCCCCACAGGGCCAGGGCGATGAGACGTGCCATGCCCATTCCTGAGGGATGGCACTGCACTCGTTGCAAGTCTACCGAGGGCCAGACACTAAGTCAGGCCCCGGTCCTATATCGTCTTTGATCTTCACAACATCCCTATGGGGAGGGTTTATTTCCATAGTAGATTGGGGGTACAGCAGTAGGGGTACGTGGGAGATAATAATGTCCCTGGGGTTAGGGATGATGATTGCAGGGGTGGAAGGCAGGGGCAGTAGGAATGCTCCTGAGAGGGGTGAATCAAACAGGAACAGCCAGAGCGTGTGGAGTGTGGTCTCTGGGTTATCAAGGGAGAGGCCTTTGGCTGAAGCGGGAACCCAGGCAGATTTTGTTTTCTCGGCTGATTGGACACTTGTTTTCAGAGTTCCCTCGCCCACAGAACCAGCAACAAAGCAGTCTGTGTGTCCACAGGAGGGAAACAAAGCAAAACAAAGCCCAGCCCAGTACAGTGCTATTAATTCAAATTAATGACCCTCACCTGCAAATAAAGCTGGTGCTTGACAGATCACTGGCTCTTGGAGGGCGGTGATGAGAACAAACGAGGGGCTTTGCTGTCTGGCGAGGTGATCGATGCCTTCTCCTGGTCCCTGGCTGCCCACACCCAGCTCCGACAGGTGTTCCCTGTCTTCTGCGGATTCTCCCATCCCTGACCCCCCATCGGCAGGGCAGGGCTGGCCCAGGGGGCTTGCCTCCAACAGAAAGGGCCGCTGACAGCCCCCAGATGCAAAGTTGCACTGCGTGGCAGAGCTGGGAGGGCACTCGACCGAGAAACGTCTGAAGTGGATGGCAATCTCTGGACGTAGCATTATTGTCATTTAGGCACGTTTCTGCCCATGTCTGTCGGCTCTTATTTATCTCTACCAAAATGTGTTTTATAATAAAGGCTTCCCTTATTTAGGCTCTCAGTCACTATGGCACAGAGAGGAATCAGATGTTGCTCTTAAGCTATAATTTTATCTTCACGAAAAGCCCTTTGAAGTAGCAGGTAAGTGTAGTTTTACTTTAAGGCTGGGGACCCAGGGAGGCTAAGAAATTCTCCAAAGATCGCTCAGCAAGTACGTGTTGAAGACAGGATAGGAATCCAAGTCCTCTCATTCCAAAGATGTATTTTAATTTTACCACAACACCGACCCTCTGTTTTTGCCTTTGTTCTCTTTTGCATAAAGGCAGAACAATCAAATAACTAATTTTCAGAAGGATTACAGAGAGTTAGAATTGAATAGTCCTTGAAAATCACCTAATCTACCTCCCTGACTTTACAGAGGGAAGCCATGGCCCAGGGCAGTGGAGAGAATGTCCTGCCCTGCCTGTCGCTGGGAGGTGGGGTGTCGGGGCCACAGGCCCATTCTCTTTCACCCGGCAGAGACACCCAAGAGGGAAAAGGTTGGGGTGCGTGTATTTTCACACATGTAGCCGCATGCATGACACAGGCACACAGACCCTAAAGACACCTGTATTGTTCACACCACATCCTTCTGCCCTTCTGTCGTGTTAGTATTAATAAGAACTGCATTAGAGTCTGAAATAGCTTGCCTGCAAGCCTGGGTCTTTGCCTCCTATTCCATCTGGGGAAAAGCCTTTCTTTTAAGAGCGAATGGAAATTCGAAAGATCCCTGTCCCACTCTTGACCCAGACCCCCAGGATTATTTTTTGCGAGGCATCCAGACTCCGGTTTTCTAGATCGTAGCTTTGATGATGAGAAGCACTGCTGTTTAAATAAGCAGTGCCTCTTTGTTTTCTTTTCTGTGAGGAAGAAATCTCATTCTTCACAAGCATTTCCATACATCTAACTGCAAACACAAAAGCCCCAGGAAAGTTAGTGGATCTTGGATTTGTCCCATGTTTGCTAATTGCCAGAGACCTTTCTATTTAAACATGTGCTTCTTTCATTGCAGTCTTTGCACAAACACAGCTTTGGAGAGAGTTTATATTTTTAGGGGAAAGTAAATAGCTCTGCATTGTGCTATACTAGCAACTGTGGACGATATGGGAACCCGGTTGCCAGGCACGGCGTTCCCTGCTTTAGGAACTGTACTCAAAGGCTTCCCTTTGCTATTTCAGTCCTTCATTCATTCCTTCATTCATTCAATAAATCCACATCTATTAAACATCTGTGTGCCAGGTGCTGTGCTAATTGCTGAGATTATAGAGGAAAAATAATTTCTAAGCCATTCCCTCAGGAACTTCACAGTCTAGTGAGAGACAAAGGCAAACATACAGAACATTACACAAAAAAGAAATCATGGAACACTATGAGATAAAGGAAAGGGACATCTACTCTCTTCTAAAGGTATGGAGGAGGGAGTCAGAGAAAGTTTCCTGGAAGAGGACATAGGGTTAAAATTTAAAATGAGGAACAGGAATTCGCAACACGGAAGAGTGGCGGGTGGTCAGAGCCATGTAAGTTGAGAGAACAATTTTTTAAAATGGTGAACTGCAAGTAGTTTTATTTGGTTACCTGGAGTCCATGCAACAAAGAGTAGTGGCAAGAGGAGAGACTGAAGCCAGGAAGATAGGGACCAAATGATGGGCTTCCTAGCTTACAAGGCCATGCTAAGGCAGGCCACAAATTACCCAGTAGCCATGGGGCGCCATGGGAAGATTTTATGTCAGAGAAGACCTTAACCTACTGACATTTGAGGAAAACCACTGTGATGGGAGCATGGAGAATGCCTTGGAAAAGGGCATGGCCATGTTAGAAGGCTTGATGAGACCACGGTGTAGCACGTGGGCAGGGGGCAACTCCAGACATGTGAGGGAAGCAGAGTTGACAGCCCAGACGGCGGACTGTGGGCAGGAGAACATGAGGAAGAAGAGAGAACAATCTCTGGGGCACTGGAATGGTGAACTCTCAAGGAGTGAGAAGTTGGGGAGTGAAGAGTGTTTGTTCTTTCTTAGATCTGTCTAATCTGAGGTGCCCGGACACTGTCCAAGCGGGGATGTCCAGGCAACAGTAGACTATGTGGATCCGGAGTGTAGAAGGGAGGTCATCTACAGAGTCACACCTGGACCTCAGGTGAAGCAGTCCCGGGAGGGCATGTTTATGGGGAGCCCCTGAAGAGTGTAGGTTTGCAATGGATGGGCAGATGAGGAGGAGCTCACAGAGCACAGGAAGACCTGACCATCAGGGCAGAGATGTCAGAAGAGGGTAGAATTTCAACAATGGAGCTGCTGATAGTATCAAATACTGTCCAAAGATTATGAAAGATGAAAGATGAAAAATACCCACTGAATTTTATTAAAATAGTGGAGACCGCAAGAAATCTTTAGGTGCAAGAATGTGGAGAAAACGCTCTCGAAGCTGGGTTTTGAAGCAAGAGCAGAAATGAGTCAGTAGCTAGGGGCATGTGAGATTGAGGGAACCGATCACCCCTACACCACATAGGATAGATCGTGCACTTGGGACACCAAGTCTTGGGTAAGGGGACGATAGCGAAAACTGTAAGTACAAACTGTAAGTACAAACTGTTATGTCATGAACTGGTCAAGAAGTTCTTGGATAATCGGTTTGCAAAGGAAACTACTACAAGTAGATCAAGAGGAAATGACAAAATTGAAACTACTCATGAAAGATAGTTTCTTGATTCATACATTAGGAGGAGTTTCTGATTATGAAATCTATTTCTTTTTATTTTTTTAACTTTTTTTAAATTTCAGCATATTACAGGGGTACAAATGCCCATTTCTTATGATGTTATGAGTAAAAATGTCTAAAATTAAATTGCGTCGGTTCACATTTCAGTTCTGACACTTACAAGCTGTGTGAACTTGGGAGAGTTATTTAACCTCTCTGTGCTTCAAGTTCCCTGTTTGTAAAATGGGTATAGTGAAAGAACCTCCCTTGTACAATTATTATTAACAAGGACAAATAGACACATTTTAAACACTTTGTGTAGTTTCTGACACACAATTATCATTCAATAAACATTATCTTTATAATATTTTGTATCTATATAGTGCTTTCAATCATATGCAATGTTTAAAGCTGATGCACACTTTTATTAACATTATAGAAGACAGAGAAAGTACTAATTGTAAAATTAGTGCAGTATTACACCTGTGTGGTTCTTTCACAGTTTAAACCATCTCCTGGGAACACTGAGACCCAGGGATCTGCGTGATTCGTCTAAGGTTACATAGCTGGTAGGCAGAGCAGACTTGTACCTAAGTCTTCCGATTTCTTCTTAGTGTTTCTTCTATTACTGATCATCCCAGAATGCTAGATTTCAAGGGGACTTTTAGTTAGTGATTGTAACAAGAAAGGACTTTTTATATCATTATAACTTCCAAAATGTTACTTTTATTAGTTTTTCCCAATTGATATTTTGGTTTGTACTATCTTTTCACATTTTTACCTTCAAAGTATTAGCACTTTTTAAAAACGTATCATATGTTTTGCATTCTCTCATTTAGTACCTGGCCCATAGCAAGCACTGACCTTTCTCCTGTCATTGAATGTCCTTCCTTATCTCCTCCTCCTCTCCTTCTCCCTTTCCTCTCTTTTCTTGTTTTCTTATTCTCAGTTCTTTAAGATAATGACCCTCAGACTTAGTATTCATAAGAATCTCTTGAGGAATTTGTTAAAAAGAAGAGTCTTGGGCTTTGCCTCAGAGATTCTGATTAATTAGGTCTAGGGTAGGAACAAAGAGGAGCATTTTTTTGTAAATATCTCCATTGATCCTGTAACTGATGGACATTCCCTCAAAAATAGGTTTTCCATGGAACTGGAGCTAATTCTTCTAAGGAAAGTATCACAAGAATGAAAAAGCAAACACACAGGTACTCACCATTAAATTGGAGCGAATCTATTAACATTTATGTGCACATACGGAAATACCATTCATCGGAAAGGAGGGGAGGGGTGAATACACACCTAACAGGTACAGTGCACACTATCTGGGGGATGGGGGCACTTATAACTTTGACTCAGATGGTACGAAAGCAATTTATGTAACCAAAACTTTTGTACCCCCGTAATATTCTGAAATAAAAAAAAGATAAATTAGCAACCTTAAAAAAATAGGTTTTCCTAAAAGTTTAGGTAGATTAAATCCATTAAAGGAATTGCAGCTGATGAATGGGGACATTACCATTTGAGGGAAAAGGGTAGAAAGCCACAATGTTGGTGGCATTTCTGGCCCTTCGCGTCCCAGTTCGGCATGGGATTTGGAGTTTGGATGCACTCCACAGTTGAGACTTGCTAGTTTTACTGCTAAATGTGAAAAGTAGCTGATCCAAGAAAGGGGTAGCAAAGAAGAGGTGGCTTCTGTTGGGAGAGCAGGGCGTCCCTTTGGCTCTGAGGGAGGAAAACGGGTGCACTCTCTTTCCAAACAGGCAGCTGCAGGAACCTGGGCCACGAGCTATTTCAGTAAGTCCTGCCGATCTCCTCCTTCTTCCATTCAGTAAGCGTCTACTGAGACACGCGTGGCGGTGTGTAGTGAGATTGTGATGACAGGCAAGGAACTTGCAGCTTACTGGAGGTCTGATGGGCATGGGGCAGGCATGGTGACAGGAAAAGGACAGGAATAACGAGGAATAAACAAAAAATCAGTTGTAGCAGGGCGGGGATACAGTTGTCCTAAAAGGTTTTTCAGAAGTTTCAGAAAGAAGTTAAAATTGCAACTCGTTCTTGATGACTAAGTAGAAGTTTCCCCGAAGTGGAAGGATGTATTGCAGCAGGTGGAATTGCTTTTTTATAGCCATATTAATATAAAATGGCACGAGTATAGCTCGTCATGGGGTTTAGTGAATAACTTTAGAACTCCAAACTGATATTCCTTAAGTCACCCATCTGGTCTCTTTGTCTCGGAAGTTCCCGGAGCTTTTGTGGTGAACGATCTGTTGCCCCCGCCGGCATCGGTTACACGTCTGCAGGCAGCAGTGGCCTCTGGTTCTCTCCTTACTGCACGGTCTGTGTTTTGTTTCTCTCCCTGCATTTCCATTCTCTCTCCAGCTCCTGCTACGATAGAGCTTCCTCTTTGTCTCATTCAGTTTGCGTTTCTAGTGCCCTTCTGGTTATTGCATTTGACCGCTGCGGACAGCATCTACCTTCTGTGAGTCTCTCTTCATCCTCTTCCGGCTCTGCAAAAACAGCTGGGTCATCTCAGATATTGACTTATTATTTTCTCAGAGAATAAAGTTCTTAACTTCTTTTGAGAAAGGCAGTCTCTGAGGAAGATGAAGGAGAGGTTGCTGGGGACAAGGACCTAATAGGGGATCTTGAATAGCAGGGTGCAATTTCAGGGTGACGATAATGAGAACAATGATGCTATCAAAAATTGAGATTCGAGGACCCCCTTAAAAAGATATGTGGGGCTATGCTGAGCGACATCTCTGATACTGTCGCGTGCTGAGCAGCAGGTTTGCAAATAGTGCTGTAGTCGCTTGTCTGGAAGGTCTCTCAGTTTCAAGAAAATTGGGGCTTAGAATGCTGAATAAATCTCCTGCCAAGTCAGCAAATGATGAAGTCTGTCAGACAGTGTGAGACTCACCAAGAATTCAGATCTCTGTCCGTTGCCTCTTTACTTACTTTGGTTTCAATTTCCTTCCATTTTCACAAGTCTCATATGTTTTGTTTTAACCTTCCCAATGGATACAGGATACTAAAGAACAGCCAGCCTATATTTGGGGACCAGAGTAAGTCAGACAGAAAAAGATGGTGGAGTCTGGCAAAGCCTCCTTTCTAGAGCAGCTACCAAATGTTACTGAGCTGTCTAATTTCCCTTTTAAAAAGGATAAGAGATGCTTCAGGCAGTAGGCAGGAAGCCGATTTCCCACGGATGGATGGGTGCAACAAGAGAAGGGAGAGAACAGGAGATTCCATTTAGTTCATGTCCCTGCCTTCAAGCAGAGCTTCAATTAAATCACACCAGGAAGGTCTGAGTTCCTTTCTTATTTAAATACCGGAAAAAGATACAGTTTCTATAATACATTATGGAAAAATATTTTATTACTTAATAACTTTGCATTAAGAAAATCATAATCATAATTAACAAATATTTACTGAGATTTAATTGGCATTCATTGAGTACTTATTATGTCCTAGGAGCTGTTCTTAGAGCTTAACATAAAGGATCTTATTAAAGCCAAACACAATTGCATTGTGTTACCATATTTATTGTACAGATAAGAAACTGGGACTTAGAGAAATTACTTCTTCAAGGTCACATAGTCAGTAAGTGGCAAAGCCCTAATTTCCTTGACTTTAAATTGTGTGCTTCTGGTCGCTACTCTCCATTGTATACAGCACAAGACATGAGGATGTGTTTAAAAGTATGACACAGTCTCTATTTTCAATGCATACATCTTGTTATGGATTCTAAATTCTTCACACTTCACTTAAACCTGCTGACTCTCTTTTAATCTTAGACAAGAGGAAAAGAAAAAAATTTTTTGTATAATCTTAATCTTAAATAAGAATTTACTAAAGCCACTTTTTAATCTTACTTTGATGGTGGAAGAATTATCCTCTAACCCAGCTCTGAATGCATTCTCAATCGTCATTGCTGCTCTCTGTGCTCCTACCGGTGCTTCTTGTATGACGTAATCGTAAGTGAATTTCCTACGTACAGAACCAGCATTATGTCTCATGGGGGAGAAGTGTCCGCCATTCGTATAGATCAGTCTGGTGCTGCACTGGCCTCAGCTCTCTCCGCTCCCACCAAAACTGTCAAACCTAAATCTAAAAGCCAATATAATGCCATTCATGAGAACTCAGAATTGCAAGTTCTCGGGCGCTTGCTGGCTTTGGCCTCAGACACTTACCCTCTCCCTGCAGCACTGTGCTCTCCTTCCCCCGATGCACACAAACCCACGGAGCTGCTCTAGCCAGGCCGAGGCAGATGGCTGAAGCTGGGCTCGTCCGCTACTCCCTCTCTTGAATCTGAGTCTGAAGCTGAGTGAAAAGAGATTAAAATAGCCTGTGTGTCTCTCTCTGTGACTGGCCTGCTTCTGTCAGCCGACATTCTTGCTCCTCTAGAGCTGCCACGGTTTTTGCACATTTCCTACCTGAGTACTCGACATCCTGCCCCAGAACTCCTTTTTGCTTAAATTAGCTTCAGGTGGGTTCTCTTGCTTGCAATCAAATAATCTTAACTAACTCTTTTCTTGGTTACCTTTCTCTGTTCATTCATTTACTCAGTAAATATTTATTAAGGCCCCACTGTGTTCCAGGTACTTGGTAGGGACTGACACTACAACGCCAACCAAGGCAAACAACATCCCTGCTCTCAAAAGACTTGCCGGGTGTGGGGTAAATAAGAAAAACGGACACTTCCAGTTTGCTATAATAAGGATCCCACAGCACATTATGGAAGGTGCACCCACACAAGACTTTCAGAGAGGGCAGAGAAAGTGTCCTGGGGAAGAGAAATGCATGCTTTTGAATGACATTTCTGACTACAGTATGGAGAATGTCTTGGAGGGGGCAGGGCGGCCTTGGGGAGGCCTGCTGCAGAAACCTAGGGTGGACGTGGCAATGGCTGAAGCCAGAGCTGCTGCAAGAGGGACGGGAGGAAGATGACTGCAGAGCCGGCGAGGTCTACAGTACTGAGGGCAAAGTCGTCGTTGGCACGAGGAGTCGAGGTTGCGTGAAACAATGAGTCTATTCTCTCAAAGCTGTCCTGTGCCCTCTGTGAGCTCATAATCTAAAGGTATTAGAGATCATGGAGACAAAGAAAGGGTGTGTGTGCGTGTGTGAGAGTGTGTGTGTGAATGTGTGTATGTGTGTGAATGTGTGTGTGTGCATGTGTGTGAATGCGTGTGTGAGTGTGTGTGAATGTGTGTATGAGTGTGAGTGAGAGTGTCTGTGAGAGTGTGTGTGAGTGAGCGTGTATGTGTGGGTGTGTGAGTGAGTGTACGTGTGTGAGTGTGAGTGTGTGAGTGAGCGTGTGTGGGTGTGTGTGAGAGTGGGTGCTGGAAATTAATTTCTTTGTTCTACGTGACGAACACACGTGGGAAGAATGCAGAGAATGAATGAAATGCTTAAGACGAAAGCCGAGGACGTGCTTTGTCTGACAATCCCACCTAAAATGTGAAATAAGGAGGGTCCTGGGTGAAACTGCTGTCTGGAGTCTGTGTCCTTTGGGGAAAAAAGAAACTGTTCTTGGCCACGGCAGAGCCGGCTCCGCATTCCGTCCGCGTCGGGAGCCCGTGGTGTGCACACCGCAGGGCTGTTGCTCTCACCGAGAGCGGGCGTGTGGGAGCGTTTACACTGGGGCCATTTCCGCCCAGGCTGGCGGATAATTAATGAGTTTGTTTTTGAGCTGGTGAGTTGGAGCTGACACAATGCCGGCAGGTGCCTTTGTCTCACTCCCCTCCATCCATCTTTATCGGATTTGCCAGACTCTCCTTCACTCTCTTTCCTTTCTTTACTTTACACGGAAGGCAGCTGGGAAAGGATCTGCAGAACGATCCGCCCAGGACAATAACGGCAGTGGAACGTCCCCAGTGTGCTCACGACTTTCCTAATGACTGCTGCCCACCCCCAGCCCATCCTCCGCCTTTGTCGTCTGTGTCCTGGGTAGACCGAGGAGAACTGCGTTCTAAAGAAATGCTTGGCAGACGTTCCCAGGATGATTTTCTCAGTAATGAACTTAATTGGTCCTTCACGCTCTGTCTCTGTCTTCGTTTTTCTTTGTGTGTGTGATGAAGGAAAATGGTAGACTTCAGCCACAGTCTCATACAAGACCCATTGGAAACCTTGTGTCCCAGCGATTCTCGTTTTCTCCACTGTTGGAAAAATCTCCGTCTAGCCTCCAGACCAGCCCTAATGCCCTCTTCTGGTGACGTCTTCTCAGCCTTCCTCCCACTGTAGTCCTCTGTCCCCTCCGGCAGCAGCACGTGGCATCCTCAGGCGCCCAAGCCAGAAACCTGGGCGTCAGCAACAGCGGCTTCCTGTCCTTACCTTCTGTCACCACATCCACTTAATATCCCTTATTATTCTTACGTCTCTACTCCCACAATAGTTTACATTTTTTTCGGGCCACTATCATCTTTGGTCAAATTTTTCATTATATAATTAGAAAAAAAGACTCAAATAGATTCTTATGAAGTTCACATACGTTTTTATTTTTCATCTGAATTATTCTGACATTCTAAGGGAAAGCCCTGCCTTCCATTTCCCCCTATTTGCACTTCCTTAATCCACATTTAGAGGATATAAATATTAATAAAAGCCTGACCATTTTATTTCCTTGTTTAAAAATTTTCAGTGGGTTCCCACTGTTCTCAAGACTAGACAAATTACTAAGCATCTTATGGCTAAATCGGGCTTACAGTCAGAGCTTCCTTTTCCTTGAAAATGTGTACTCTACCTTAAATTCATCACGATTTAACCATGTGCTTCCTTCTTCCTAGCATGTCTTTGTGCCCTTCCTCTTCTCTCCTTTACCTTCACTGCATACATTTTACTCTCGTTTCAACCTGTCATTTCAACTTACCTGTCATGTCCACTGGAAATCTCTCCCGACCTTCCTCTAGCTTGGGCCATGTGCTCTTCCCATGTGTTCCCAAAGTGCCCTCGTATTTCCTCAGATCACCATTTACTACTGTGTCTTGGGAATACCTCTTTGCATATTATTTTTGCACTAGATAGCAAGCTTTTTTAGGGCAAGGGCAGCATCTCATTCACTATTATTTTATTCTCAATGCTTATTCTGGTATATTAGGTGCTTAATTATTGGAAGGCCTCAGGCAGGATTATTATTTCCCCCGCATTATCTGCCGGGTCCTTGTTAATATAGTTATGAAAGCACAGACAAGATTGCTTTGTAATTTTCTGTTATGTGTCTCTGTCCCCCACTAGGTGGTGTGTTCCTCATTGGCTGGGGCTGTATTGTATCCACCTCTGTATCCTGTATGGCATTTTATACAATTCCTGGACCCTAGTAGGCACCTACCTGCTGGTGTTTGCCAGACATTGAAAGTACCGTGATGACCAAATACTTACGTTCCCAGTGTTTTTATCACTTACGTCTCTGTCATTAATTAGCTATGTGATCTGAAGAAACAGCATTCTCATCTGTAAAATGAATGCTTCCTGGATGATCCTTAAGGCTTAAGGTTTCTTCCAGAGCCAGAATTCTGGAATTCTAACTCTCAACCCAGTTTGCACTCTGTGCATACGGAGATGGTTATGGAATAAAGGCTAGAATAGGTTGCTCTCTCCCAGGGCCTGCTCTGTGCTGCAGCTCCTTCTCAGTTCATCCAGCTGAGACTGATTCGTGGGTTTGGGGCACAACGTTAGCTACTGTTGCTAGCATGAAGCCCCCCTTATAATCTCTAGATCCACACACAGTCCCTGTCACAATCCCTGGATCCAGGAAGCCTCAGGTGGTAGATCTGAAAATCCTTGGAAGGCTAACACTCAGCACCACCCTCTGCTAAGAGCCAGAGGTGAGATGGAATGGAAATTCTTGTTATTGCCAAAGGCCTGGCAGTGGTTCCAGTAAGTTTTAAGAAGCAGCTGAGACTCTTGATTCCTTTTCCTTTTCCTAGTGTGGATGCCGAGTTTGGGAAGACAAAAGAGACTGTCTGCATAGTCTTTCTCAAGCCTGCCCAGCGAGTATGGTGTGGAGAAAAGCGTTTGGGAGCCTCTTGGTAGGAGACCATCACATGCAGCTTCCCAGGATTGTGGTGACCATCTCTGCAAATAAGGAGCTTTCTCTCCCATCTTCCCTGAACACTGAGGGCACTCAGAGGCATGATTAAGCTACGTGCTGCATCTTCCCTTCTCAAGAGGTGAGCAGGGCATCCGTGTGGCCTGAAGCTCCACTGTGTCCTTTATTCCTGGGAGCACCTCATGGCTGAGCGTCAACTGCTCAAAGCTGCCTCTTCGGATCCCTGCAACAGATCTCACAGCAGCCTGGCTGGGGAAGCCTAATCCTGAAAATCCATTTAGGGAAAGAAAAGCCTTTTAACTTAATTTCTTCCTCAGAATTATTTATGTCTCTTATCAAAAAAGCGCTCTTTTACCCTTGCAGTGTCTTCTAAATGATGTCAGATGTTACAGATGTCACCCAGCGGCAGTATTCTCAAGTTGCGGGCTGCTTAATGCCTTGGAAATGATGTAGGGCTGAGAGCAGAGTGAAGTGCAGTGGTGGGGAAAGCTTATTTCCAGGGTCCAGCATCCCCAACCCATCTGAATTAGGGAGACCTGTGAGTTATGGCAGCCGAGCAGGCTTCAGAGTGATGGTCCCTTCAATTGCTAACGACAGGCCTAGGAAGCTCCATTTACCAAAGTGCCCTCCAGTGGCTTCTTCCCTAGCAGGCGCTAAATGTCTGTAATGGGGAAGTCTTGAAAGATTTTCTCTCTTTTCTGATTTGGGGTAGCGAGGGCCTCTGTGCTGAGGTGCGTAATCCCGGCGACGATGGGTCAGATTTGGTGCCACTTCCTGCTCTCTTATTACCCGGGGTTTCTGCCAGCCTGGTCTGACTGTTGGAGAGTGAAGAACAATTATGCCCCAAAGATTAAGATGTTCTCATCTGTAAAATGGGAATAATAAGAGTTTTTCTTCACAGAGTTTTTCATAAGTAAAGGCACTTTATAAATCCTCAGATGTGAAATGGAAGGCAGTTGGCTACCTCAGAATTTTCACATCTCCTGTTTACTTCCATCATAGCTTTTACTATCCTCTGAAATTACCTTGTTTAGGTTTTGGTTGTTTCTCTTTTTTCTTTTGATACAGGGTCTTTCTCTGTCTCCCAGGCTGGAGCGCAGTGGTGTGATCGCAGCTCACGGTAACCCCAAGCGATCCTCCCACCTCAGCCTTCCGAATAGTTAGGATTGCAGGCACGAGCTACCACGCCTGACCTGGCTTTTGTTTATTGTTTGTCTTTCTTGCCTTCATACCTATAGAAATATGAGATCTAGAATCAGAGAATTCTGTATTTCCAGTTCTGATTCTGATAGGTTAGATTGCAGCAGACCAGTGATCTCTCTGAGAACAACTAAAAATGTCAAGGAAAAAATATCTATTTGGAGACATCAGAAATACACTGAGATGTTGAGAACTGGAAGTCCAAAATATCCTAAAAGAGAAAACCTCAGAAATGTAACACAATAGTTCACATTTCTTTTTTTGGGGGGGGGTTGGTATTTGTTGGTTTTTGGCTTAAAACATGGGCCTGAGAATTCAGATGGAGGTCTCAGGCAGAGGACCACTGCTAAGATGTACGGAAATGAGTAGAACTTTTGGCAGTGTTCCGAGGCTAGAGGAACACAAATTAAAGATTCAAGGGGCTAGGATCTGGGTCAGAGGGAAGACTGGAGAATTGAGCCCAAAACTTGGCCACTTTTTGCTGAAGACATGTGCCAAAATCTGAGATTGCAGAGACAGGAAGCTAAGGACCTTAGCAGAAAGCCTTTGAAAAGCAAAACAAAGATTTAATGGTCTTATAAGAAAAAGGAAATAAGCATTAAAATTAAGGATCTACCCATGTGAACGGTGCCTGGGCCCTCTGAAGGGCAAGCAGGGGCAGATAGAGCCTCACCAAAGCTCTATCCTCCCTTAAGGCGATTTTGCTAAGGTGCCAGCTCTGCACTCTCTGCCTAGTTGGGGAAAGGGTAGACCCTCCCGGGAGCCCGGTGGGATAGAACACCATTTGGAGCTGCTACAATTTACTCTTTTGGCATCATACACTCAGTAAAAAATTCCCAGGGATGACAAGAAATGGGTCTGAAAACCAAGAGGAGGGAAAAGCAGACTACAGCTCATCTCAATATCGATATCCCCTCTAGATCTTATTCAGAACAAAAAGTTTTAAAAAACCTACTATTAAAATATTCAAGAAAATAGAGGACAGGGGGACAAAAATAGAATTTCAACAGAGAATTGGAATTTACCTTTTAAAAAATAAAATGGTGTGATGATGATTATTCAAATCTACACATGATAAAATTTCATAGAAACACACATACAATTCAGGAAAGTTCTTTACTTTATAAATACTTGGTAGTGTTGTACCAATGCCATTGCTTTGTTTTGATAATTGACTGTGGTAATATAAGACATTATCATCAGGTACATGAAAACTCTGTACTATTTTTGCAACTTCTTGTGAACTTTAAACTACTTCAAAATAAGAAGCTAAATAAAATGACTGAAAAATCACACGTAAATTTTAGAACTAAAAATACAGTTGCTGAAATTAAAAACTCAAAAAATTGGTTTAATATTAGATTTTAAATGATAGAGCAGAAGAATATGAGTCAATAGAAAATATCCAAACTGAAGCACAAAGAGGAAAATATGAAAACACATAAAGTAGATTAAGAAACATGTCAAATATAGTAAAAAATCTAAAGTAATGTAAATGTAGTTCCAGAAGTAGAAGAGAACTAGAATGAGTTAAAAAAAATTTGAATGTTTGTAAGTTTTTTAATTTTCCCCAGCTAATAAAAGACAGCAAACCACAAATTCAAAAATCTCTATTAGGATAAATATAAAGTAACCCAGGCACATCATAGCAAAACTACAGAAAATCAAAGATAAAATGAAAATCTTAAACCAAAGGAAAAATACACATTATCTTTAAGGGAGCAATGCAAAAGTTACAGCTAACTTTTCAACAGAAACAAGGAAGACAGAAGGCAACAGAATGGCATCATTAATTATGCTGAAGTGACAAACAAACCCCCAAATAACCACGTCAACTTGGAATGGTATATCTAGCAAAATTATTCTTAAAAAATTAAGTAAAGAAATTTACAGACATACAAAATCTAAGGAAACTTGTTACCAGTAAATGTGCTCTAAAAGAATTAGTAAAAGGATTTCTTCAGACAGAAGATAAATAAACCCAGACATAAGCAAGCAAATGCAGAAATAAATGAAGAACAACAGAATGTGCCAATATGGGGACAAATATATATGAATGTTACTGTACAAAACAATAATATTAATTTCTTATTTTATGAGGTTTAAAATAAATGCAGAATTAAAATGCATGTTAATTAAAAACACAAAATTTGGGAGCAGAGATAATAGATTTAAAATATTCTAGGGTTCTAGCATTGAAAAACAGTGGTAAAGCTGATATTCTTTATTATAATATAACCAGTTAAAATATATATTTTAATCTGTAGAATTACTACTTAAAAAGCATAACTAATAAGCTAATAGAAGACAATGAAATAATAAAAATGATTAATTAAAAAAAGGCAAGACAAGGGAGAAAAGGAACGTGAAACAGAACAGTGAGATAGAAAAAAACAGTAATCTAGTAAATAGAAATTCACATCTTTCGGTAATTATGTTCAATGTAAATGGACTAAATACTTCAAGTAAAATACTAAGATCATCAGACTGAGTATATACTACTTATAAGAAATGTATCTTAAATATTACAAAAGGTTTGAAAATAAAGGTATATAAAAAAGACAAAACATAAAAGCAGAAAATTAAAATTATTCGTGGCTCATATTACACATTCAATAAATAATTGTTGGATTAATATATATTATTCTTGTTCAAATCCTGATGGCAGTGAATAATCCAAATATTTTATATGGCCTTCATAAGAAGGCATATTTGACTTAAAAGTTAGTGTTTACTGACTGTTGGTGGTTAGAGATGAACAACTCTAACATGAAAATTTTAACGTGAATAATTAGTAAAATTTATAATGAAGGGAAATCTTTTGAAATTGAAAGGATTGTATTGTCTATATATGTGGCTTTTAAAGCTATTCATTTATTTATTTACTGTAATGTCTGGCCTATCTGGTGTTTCTGCTTGATGACAACCTCTGAAAAGCAGGTATTGGGTTCAAATCAAATCTCAGGGATCCTCTAGTGCTAGTCGGGGACCCTTGCCCGTGGTTTATTAGAACAATGGTGGCTGCGGGGCAGTTTGAGTGAAGAGCATTCTTTAAAGGAGTGGTTGGCAGCAGAAGCTGACCCCGAAGAGTGTTTCTTGGTTTTTCCAAATATATAAAACTCAACTAAAACTATTCTACTTTTAGTGCCATAGAAAAAAGTTACGGTGATTTAAAAATATACATTCAAATTTGGAGTCTTGGTGGATGGATTGAATTTTGCAATTAATTTCTAAAAAGGTAGAAAATTATGTGATTCTCTTTGAATCATCATTACCTCATTTTATCATTGCAGAGTAATTCCTGCAGTGAAATTCACCCACTAACTCATCCCGAGTAATTTCTCTGGTAATTTATTCCCCTTCACAGGAGTTTCTTTTGTTCCTGCTCCTTGTTCCTGGCCCAGTACCTTCTTATTTATTAAAAATGGCCACAGGAATGACAGGAGATGCTTTGATGGAGGTCGAAGATTATGAACTTAAAGATTCAGGTTTTAGGATTGACATTCTAATGTTGAGGAAGGTAAAATACCACACGTCCCTCCCACCTTCTCATTGCCTCCCGTATTTCCTTAGTCTTCTCTTTTGACCTGTCTTTTCTTTTCTTTATTTTTTTTTGCTATAGTAATACAATTCAGCTACTGTCTTCTTTACTAAGAGCTATCTGGATCTTTGAAGGTGAATGCTGTGTAGACCAATTGAGGTTGACTGTTGAGTAATTATCCATAGTGGCTGCAGCAGAGATGAGTAATAGGTCATCGGTGGGTTGAGCCAGGATGTAACTCATTGTGCTGTTACTTTGCGGATTAATTGTCTGTAATTTGCCCTGACATGGTCTTGTCTCTAAAACAGTGTAAACCCAGTAACAAACAAAAGAACCAGGACTGTAAACCATCATAAAATCACATACTAAAAGAATTTTCTCAGTGGTTTTGAAAATTTTGTGGTCAGTTTCCTTTCATGATTTGAAGCAAACTACAGACAAGTGCTTCTCAATCGTTAATGGGCGTGCCATACAAAGCACCCATGGGCCTTCCTGAAACGAAGGTTCTGTAGGTCCGTGTGGGGACTGAGATTCAGCATTTCTGGTAAGTTTCCAGGTGTTGCTGATACTGGTCTTCAGACCACTATTTAAATAGAAAGGCTTTAGATCAATGATTCCAGTCTTGGATGTACATTACAATCAAATAGTGAATGTTACAAAAATATCCATGCCTGACACCCACTCAACATGAATTAAATCAGAACCTCTGAGTATGGGACTTGGTATCTTTTAAAAGTCTTTCTAGTGTGCATACAGAGTTTAGAAGAGCAAATATAGACCCTCTCCCCAGAAAAGTGTATACATATATTCTTTGCATGTAATTTCTGGAGGCCAAGGACTCTTAGGATCCATAAAAATTAAAAACTTATGCTTTGAAAGAAAGATCCCTCAGGGAAATGGCACAGAATCCCCTCCCCCCATACATTTCTTTTATAGACTGGATTATGTTCCTCCAAAAATTAATACATTGAAGCCCCACTGTATTTGAAGATGGGACATTTGAAGAGGTAATTAAGGTTAGAAGAGTCATAAGGGTGAGGCCCTAATCCAATAGGGCTGGTGTCAGGGATGCCTGTATACGGAGAAAAGGCCATATGAGGACACGAGAGAAGGCGGCCAACTGCCATCCAAGGAGAGAGGTCTCAGGAGAAACCAATCCTGCTGACACCTTGATCTTGGACTTCCAACCTCCAGAACTGTGAGGAAAAAAAATTTCAGTTCTAAAGCCACCTAATCTGGAAGTTTGTTATGGCAGACCTAGCAAACTAATACCATTCCCATGGGAAGTTCCCTTCTGCTATCTGAGACTGAGGTCTGTATCCACATATTTATTCATTTATTCGACAGCTATGTCTAAAATATCTACTGTTTTTTAGGCATTCTGTGAGGAACCTGAATATAAAAATTTGTTGGATAGATAAGGACGAGAGTTAAGGATGGGACCCAGTGAAAATCATCTTTTCAGATACCTCGTCTGGTTTCAGGATTTGATGGGTGTGATAGAGCTTCCCAGGCTCTGTGCTGAGGCACACTGAGGTATCACAGCAAACTCACAGGGGTACCATGAGTTATTTTAAATCTGGGGGGAAAACACATGGACATCCATCAGACATTGCAAAAACTACTAGTTCAAGGTGATTCACACTTTCAACAGCATGTCACATTTGTTTTGATGATTCCACATCTTTGCAAGGCTTGGGTTTTGGTGGTTTATGTGACAATGAGACAAGTATTACACAAAAATCACTGTGGAATAGGAAACATTTGTCATGGTCTCCAGTCTGATTCCAAGGTTCGAGAAGTTGTGTAGTGCCCAACAGCTGCACGGGTACCGTTAGTAAGCATTACCATTAGCTGCGATGCCATTGCAGCTATTTAAGAATAAAATTAAAATATATTTTCTTTCAATTTCTATGGTTTTTTTCCGAACGGGTACTAAGTTACTAGAAAATAGAAACTTATCAATTTGTTTCACCTATACTTAATAATGATCCATTGGGTTTTTGTTTTGTTTTATTTTGTATTCATTTTTGGCCTAGACATCTTGTGAAGAAGACACTGAGACTCTAAGGGTGCTGTAAGCTGTGAAAGTCTGGGAAGTTCTGGTGTGGTTGTTTGTCTGGGCCTCTTAGAATAATGGCTCTGGAGGAAGCCAGCCACCGTGTGAGAGGTAGGCAGCCTCTGGCTAGTCCAGCCATCTGTGCCAAGTACAAGTGCGGAGAAACTTTCTGCTGACTCCAGCTTCAACTGCTCTCTGACCACAGCCATATGAGAGGTCCACCAGGTGACAACTGCCCGGATAAAGTCATCAATTCCCAGAACTGTGAGAAATAATAATGTATTGCTGTTTTAAGCCACTGAGTTTTGAAATAGTTTTGCAAGAAGAAATTGATAACTGGAACAGAACTTTGGTGCTTCAAAGTGAGATGCCGCTATAACATAAACTCGAAGCATGTGGCATTTGTTTTTGGACCGAGCAATGAGTGGAAGTTGGAATATCCGCAAAGATTCTGTTAGTGAAATCTGGAAAGGTCTCAAGAGACTGCTGGTGAAGGTCTGAGAGACAGAGGAGAACACATTGCCGGAGGTTAAAGAAAAGGGAACACTTGCGATATGTGGGGAAAATTGGGCTGGCACTGTCGCTTGTGATAACGTGGAAAAGAGAAAGAGGAACAAATGAACTTGTGGCTCTGGCCAGAGAGATCTGCAGGCAGAAGGTAAAAGGTGGCAACCGGCTTTTCCTAGCTGCCTATTATAAAATATGAGCAGAAATGGACTAAAGAAGAAATCATCTAGTTTTTAAACAAAATTTAGAGGAAATGTAAATCACCCCTGGCTTAATGGGTTCAAAAATAAAATTATTTCCTATCCCCAGTCTCTTCTAGCAAAAGATTCTCAAACTAGAAATGCCCTGAGGGGAAAGATAAAATCCAAGCCATTATGAGTAAAGTGTGGTTTCGAGTAAAAGTCTCAAAGTTATAAGGCCTTTTGTTTAAACCTCATAAATAATTAAAGACATGCCTAGTAGGGCTTCTAAAAAATTAAGTCTTGTTCCTTCTTAGACCTTCTTTTCAAGAAAAGAATCCTAAAAGCATACCTTGCAGACCCTTTAAACTAGACAAAAAGCATCTAAGCATCTTAAGAGCACAATTTCGCAGTGTCTGACTCTGAAGTCAATGGAGAAAAGGAAAAAGGGGCTGTCTCAGGAAGATAAAGAAAAAGCCTACAGCTTTTGTCTCAGTGAATGGATTATAATTTGATATTCAGGAAGCTCACAACATTTTTAAAGGAATTATATCAGCTTGGACCAAAAGGAAGAGATGGTATAGAAAGTGACCTGTAGACTTTCAATCTTCCATAAGCAGGAAGAAACCAAGGAGACTGCTCAGTTTAAAACAAGAGCCATTTCTTATCGAAAAGAACATTCAGAGGATGTAACCAAGAGTTCGGAGGGAAGAAGAATTATTTTCTTGAAGAAGGACTGGGCCCTAACTAAGTAACTAGCAATATTTGTCCAGCATAATTTAAGAATTGCTATGAAACCATGACTTCTATATAGCATGTCATTTATTTCTTCCCTTTGGGAACAGTAAGATATTTGTGGTTATCCTATGCATGTCTCAACATTGTATGTTTGGGGTGGGTGAGAGGGCAGATGGCTGTCTTTATTTCACAGGTTTTCAGATCAAATGAAAGTGTACTCAAGATGCTATACCCAAGGGTCCATAACAAAGCAGGCTCATTTGTACCTGGACCTAACTTAGATAATAGGATCTTGGATTTCAAGCTCTTACTGTAATGTGATGAACATTTATTGGCCACAGGAGAGGGTGAATGTTTTTTGCGTGAGGGAGAGCCATACATTTTTGGAGCCACCATCCTTTTCTTCCTTTCCTGCGTACATCACTCCCACTGAAGTGCAGTCTGCTTCTGCACTTTGCTTGAGTTTGTACTGGCCTTCATAACTTGCTTATCCAATAGAATGCGGTGGAAGTGACATTCCAAGGCTTCTGTGGTTAATTCATAAGAAGACTTGTAGCTTCCACTCAAGCCTCTTAGAAAACTTGGAATGCATAGAAGGATTCAGTTACCAAATACATTTGAGTACCCTAAGACAGCCATGTGTAAAGCAGCAAAAGCTAGCCACATGGAGAGGCTGCATGAAGATAGAGAGACATGCTCAACCAACTGCCAGCATTTCTAGCCACCCCAGCCCTGGCAACAGACATGTGAGTGAAAATGTGTTCAACTCCAGCCTCAGGCATCATAGCAATACAACATTATTACAATAATATTACAATTATTACAATAATGCAAGTGGGAACTACCAAAATGAGCCCATCAACCCCCAGAGGTAGGGGAGATAATATATTGTTGTTTTAAGGAAGCAAATTTCGGGGTGCTTTGTGATACAGAAGCAAATAACTAGGACTGCTAGCATTTCATTTTTCATATAGATGTATTTATAGTGCTTCACCTTTATAAAATCTATGACAGTTGAGTCCACATTGAATTGCTTAGATGTCTATTCACAAAACTAGAATCAATAGATATTTGATATGCCTGTCTAGAAGAGGCAGATAGAACAGTGGAAAAAGACCAAGTTTCCAATTCCAGTTTTATTTCTAGGTAACTGTGTCTTTGTGCAAATCAGTGAAATGCATTGAACCTCAATTTTCTCATTTGTAAAATGGGGCTAATAGTTTTTCCTTCCTACCTTACAAAATTATGGTAAAGTTTCAAATAGACACTGAATATGAAAATCCCTAAGAAACTATACAGCATAGCATTAATCAAATGTCAGGAGCTTCTGGAATGAGCCTATTTGTAGGAAAGAAATTTGGTCTTGGTGGAATATTTAGTTTGAATGGAAAAGAACAATGTTCGGTCAATGAAAGCCACAGTACAAGTTCTAAAAACTGTCCCAGAGATATAGGTACAAATTTTGGTATCCCAGTGTATTTGGTTTAGCCAGTAAATCAATAGGGTTCAGTGTTAAGAGGCTGAAACATATGATGGAAGATTCTATAGTTCTCTGTTTCTGTGTAACAAATTACAAATTACAATACCCCCTTATTTCACACAGTTTCTGAGTTAGGAATCCAGGAGTGACTTAGCTGGGTGGTTTTCACTTGGAGTCTCTTCAGGAGGTTGCATTCAAGGTATAGGCTGGGGCTGCATCATCATCTGAAGGCTTGATTGAGGTTATAGGTCCATTTCCAAGATGACTTTCTCACGTCAGCTGTTCATAGAAGGCCTTAGTTTCTTGCCATGTGGACCTCTCCACAGTGCTGCTTCATGAATTCCTCACAGCACAGCTGCTGAATTCCCCGAGCATGAGAAATCTAGGAGACTGCAAAGCAGAATCCTCATGCCTTTTGTGACCTAGCCTCAGAAATGTCATACCATCATTTCTGCAATATCCTTTTGGCTTGCACAGGTCAGCCCCATTGCTTGTGGGTGTGAATACCAGGTAGGAGCTACTACAAAAGTGCAGTGTGTACAAAGCTAGGGAAAAGGAAGACGGTCAAGAGATAGAAAGAGGGAGAGGAAATGTGGTGCCATTGAGAAGCGATGAATCAAAAGGAAACATCAGCACGTGGGGAAGAAGTCGGCAGGCCAAGTGGAATCAAGAGAGAAGGTGAAGCAGGTCAATTTGCCATTTTCCCTGCGTCTTTTGTGTTTTAGCACTACCATTCCATTTGGTCTCTTATTCTCATGAATCACGCTCAGTAGAAAGACATAAATCTGGGAACTGGCCTCACTTGCTGTGAACTAGTTCTCTCTCCAACATCCTGACACCACCAAGGGGCTCCAGAAGCACAGAACGGGCGTGGCAGAGGGACTCGGTCGCGCTGGCGAGTGGTACGACACGGATTCCATCATGGACTTGTCTGACGCCAAAGCCCTTGCTCATTCCACTGTAGTATCATCTTGCATTGCAGGGCTGAGAGGAGAAGTGTATCTTAACTTTTGGTGCCTTCACTCTGAGCTTACTGGATCACTCCTAGGGGCTGAAATTCTTCTGACTAAATGCTGAGTGCAGAACCTTCTTGGTCATCCCTCCTGCCTGTGATTGCTGCCTTGTATATTTCTACCTCATTGGCTCCCCATCTTCTTTCATATCTCAGCCTCATACTTCTTCATTTATCTCTCTCTCTGTTGTTATTTGTCTCTGTTAACAGGGTCATTTATCCCCATAAAGCATCCTGAGAGACAAGGATTGAAGGATGCTGCTGCTAAGTCATGGGGTGCTAAAGACCCTCTGCAGGAAACTGTGGATGCAGAGACACCTCTTCATCTGATCTAAGTAAAAGTTGCATGACATGATAGGAGAGGTGAATTTTAAATTGCACTTTCCATGGGGAAAAAGAGCTTAGACAGAAAGAAATTCAGAGGAGCGGGCAGGTAATACACATTTCTACCGTTTCAGTGCTAAGTTGAGAATGATAGACTTGTGAATGGTTGCTGTGACTTGCCTCCTATCCAGAAGATATCTCTATTTTACAGAAAGTGGGGAAAGAGTAGGTCAGGAGATTTTTTGGATGGTCAGTGAGACCCAGACCTCAGGAATCATGGCTCTGTGCATAGGAACTATCTCTTCAACTTGGCTTCTTTTCAACCACCAAAAGATCCTGATTCAAGATATACACATACATACTGGGTTACGTGTACCTTATTTCTGGTCAGTTTGCTTTGGTTTCTTGGTCTCCTTCATCCTACAACTCTCTGTATTTGTGTTGTTTAGCAGGCTCTGACCGCCGCTCAAGGAAGGCAGTGTGGGTTTTGCCTTCCTGAGAGTTTGGTTGATTTTGTATTCGATGTGGCATCTGGAAGAAATAAAGGAGCTTTAGATATGAGTTGTCATATGGGCTTTAATGAAGTGTCAGCATTTCATGGGTTTCTTTATGGCAGCCTTAAATGCGTTGACATGCCATAAACTGTCCCACAGGTTGTCTTAGGAGCGGGGAACAGTGGAAAAGGTAAAGGGAGCCAATCCTGGACACAATCCAGCTATCGTTTTCCCAAATAGCTAACCCTCTGGGGTGCTCAGGTCAGTTGGCTTCTCTTTCGCTCTGTACCTCGGGT
This sequence comes from Avahi laniger, assembly GCA_963575035.1. Taxonomy (NCBI): domain Eukaryota; kingdom Metazoa; phylum Chordata; class Mammalia; order Primates; family Indriidae; genus Avahi; species Avahi laniger. The sequence goes on along the minus strand of CAUYSK010005326.1, from coordinate 48,958 downwards.
TGAAGTGGGCTACAAAAGCAATTAGGGTTTATAAATGTCAGAAAGCAGAACATCTGGATGGCTACCATGCCTACTGAAAAGGAACAATGTAAGAATACGCTTTGAGAAACCACTGCATGGGCTGCCAAGGCAGCCAGTGGGCTCTCCGTTCCTGGAGATTTTTAAGAATCATGCAGATTCCTTAGGTGTTATGTTACTCTTGTGATATGGGATTCTGTGTGGAGGCAGATGTCTGGATTTGTCAATTTTGGGAGTATCATGGTTGATAACCTGCTGCCTCCCCGGGAAAACGCTTTTTCTGCTCCTTTGTCTTTTCTTTCCTTGTCCTCCCTTTCCCTGTGCTCGGTGAATCATTAGGGTGCAGTGGCTGTGCAAGAATCAGACACCCCAGGTCCTGAACCACTTGTCTGGCATTTTGACAGAAATGGGAATTATACCCTATGCCACTTGAGAGCTGTTGAGTTTTTTTTTTTTTTTTTTTTGAGTGTGTCCTAACAGCAAGCTGGTGTTCATAGAGTTTTAAGTGGATGCAGAAAGTCTTATGAGAAAGACCCTTGGGGAAAGGGTTAATTTCTAATGCTGCATCCTGCAAAGAGAGCACTCACCAGACAGACTCTGCAACTCCCAACCCCTCGAGACTTCAGGTCAAATAGCTCTTTTCACTGAGATGCTTCTCAACACAGCCCAGCATCACTGGCTGCGGAAGGACCTAGGAGGGAACAGGTGCACGAATCCCTTGCCCCTGGCCCTAGCTGGGCACCTCATCTGGGCCTGAAGGTGTGAGCGAGGGGGAGACTCAGGGTGATTTGGGAGGCTTGGATCCTGCCCTCTCATCTCAGGGTGATCAGCTATGTCTGGACTCTGCAATGAGCTTAAAGCCTTTTGCCAAGTACTGCAGCTACTGGACCGTGCACCAGTTGCCTACAGGGAATGTCTGTCTCTGGCGGGGAGTATCCAACAGAGAGGGGAAGCAGCCCAGTCGGCTGAATCACACACTCAGCACAAAGGGCTAAGGGAAAGGCTGCTGGATCGTGTCTGACCAGCCACCGTGTTGTCAAAAGAAGGGCCTCTTACTGGTGAGATTTTATTTTTATGTATCCCAAAAAGGAGCTCCATCTGCTCTGTTGTATTAAAGAAGCCTAGGTTGTCCCTTCTTGTGTTATAAGAGGTTGCAACAGTCAGACATCCCGATGAAAGAGGAAGGGAGGGAAGGGCTGCACAAAAGGGCCAGTCCTCAACTCCAGAAAGTGCTCAAGTCCAGGCTGGCGTGTGTCAAAGGTGGCTCTCAAGGACGAAGCCTCTCTCCCCCACAAGAACAATGGGCCCCTGGTTTAAGAACAGCAGGCTGGCAGTGGGTGAGTTAATTTTCTCTTTGTCGCTAAGGCCATTGGAATTTGCACTTGTGTCTGTTCTGTCTGATGGGAGGATGGCCCCCGTTTTATTCCTTGAAGTGTTCAGCCTTGTGTGAGGGCCGACTTTGATATCCAACATCACAAGTTTCTCTTCCATGTGGCAGATGAAATGGAGATTTTCCCCCTTTCTTCAGACACAGTGAGGGGGCCAGGATTTGTTATTCATAGATCTTTCCAGCTTCTTCAGGTATGATTTTATATAAGCCCATCAGGGTATGTGTGAGCAAATGACATATGTGGACACAAATACCTTCTCTCAAGAGGCAGAATGGTGTGTTAGCTGAGCGCATGGACTCCAGTTCGAATACAGACTCTGTCATTACTAGTTCTCTGTGGTCTTTTTCTCCACCTCAGTTTTCTCATCTATGAAGTGGGGTTACTAACAATACAAAACTCACAGTGTTGTTGGGAAGATAATTGACTTAATATGTGCTAAGTTTTTAGGACAATGCATGGCATGCGTAAGTTCTGTATGTTAGCTGTTATTATTTTCTCATTAGCTCTTCACTTACTCTACACACACATGAGATTTTGATATGGAAACTGCTGGCATCTCAAAAACAAGGACAGGTTCTCTGAATTTCCCAGCACTTGGAAGTTTGTGTTTTCGATTCATTGCTATCTTAGGTCAGGCTGCTTGGTGCGGGATTGTGAAGATCTCTTGCTAGGACAGATCCATGTTAGATTTCTTTCTTAGCCACCTTGCATACTCACTCTCCAGCGTTAGGGGAGGAAACGGTTAACACAGCACTGGGGTGCCTTGTATTAACTGCTTCCTCCCCTGATGTGAGGACATGAGAAAGTAAATTGAGTAAGGAAATGAAAAACTGACACCATCTCTTGCCTTATTATAAAGTTTAGCTTTATTTGCAGATTTGTTAGAGAGAGGATATAATCCTATTAAGTTACATACACATGTGCAAAAGCTCCTTTATCTGTAGACAATGTAGCATGTAAGTTCAACATGGTATTTGTATAAACAATATCCATGCATCAGTGTAAAGTTAAATTTTATTTCATTGTATCCACTTGCCTCTTCTTAGTACCACATTTAACATCTTGTTATTTTTGCACTTGAAAGGCATTATGAAATTGATAATGATTACAAAGCACCATAAAAGTAGGACAGACATAACTTAGAGTTGATATATTTGTACTTGGGGAAGTTTGTAAGTCGAAATTTCCGTCCCTATGAGTTAATAACCTGTATTAATATGTAAGTGAGGCTTGACTCTAAATACCAAGGCTTGCTTTTGCTGACCAGTAGAATTAGAAGCATCAGGACGTGGTGGAAGCGGCACAGGTGTTGGTGTCGGAGGCAAGGTCTTCACATGTGGCTGTCTGAAGGAACTTGTCTGAAAGGGTGAGGACAAGCCGAAGTCCACCCCGTGCTCCGCTTGGCAAACTGTGTGATTCAGCCCAGCACCGCAGCAGCCGCGGGAAGTGGAATCTGCCCAGAAGAGGCTCCTGTTTCTAATTGGCATGCTTTCCTCATTCACAGCAAGTGCTAAAAATGGCCCTTAGCAAGTATGAGTTCAAGTCCTGGCAAATTACTCATTAACATTGTGAACTTGGGAAAGTTAATCTTCTGAGAGGCACATCCTTATCCACAGCTTATGTTACAGGATGTTGTGGGAAATGGGAAAAGATATAGAGCAAGCGTGGTATGCTCTTAATTCCCGAATCCGTAGGTGCTGGGAACACAGCAGTGAAAAGACAAAGTCCCTCTCCGGGCCTCCAGGACTTGTCCACTCGATCGTCCCACGGTCATCCCAGGCTCACCATGTCCAAACTGGGACCAGCCTCTTCAGGACTGGAGAGTCCTTCAGACGAGCTCACATTCACCCCACAGTCACCATGGAGACCCTTCACTTCCGGCTCCTTAATATTTCTTCTGTACAATTGTCACAGCGTTGGTGCAGTTTCTCATATCTTCTTGCAGAAATGACGATGGTAAAGAGCATGGTAATGGTGACATTGATTTATTTATGGAATACATATGTACAAAGCACCCATGATGTGCCAACCAATGTTTTCAGTCAAAAGATAGTCAATGCTCAACATCATCAGTCTTTAGGAAAATGCAAATCAAAACCACCATGAGATAAAGCTACATACTCATTACTTCACCGTGCTGGCAAGGATGCGGAGCAACTAGAACTCTCATGCATTTTTGGTGGGAATATAAAATAGTACAGTCACTTTGGAAAAGAGTTTGGCAGATTTTATAAAATTAAACGTACATTTAACATGCAACCCAGCAATCCCACTCTTAGGTATTTGCCTGAGTTAAAAGAAAGCTATGTATATATAAAACCTGTAGATGAATATTTATGGCAGCTTTATTCATAATCTCCAAAAATGTGGAAACAACCCAAATGTCCTTCAGCGAGGGAACGAATAAACTATGTTACATCTATGCAATGAATGACACTTGGCAATAAAAGGATGCCTCCAGCAACGTGGCTGAACCTCAGGTGCGTTATGCTAAGTGAAAGAAGCCGGACTCAAAAAGCCCACGACCATGCGATTCTGTTCATGGGACATTCTGGGAAAGGTGAAACTATGGGGACAGGAAGCAGATAAGCGGTCTCCAGGGGCTGGGCGAAGGGAGGGGTTAATTACAAACGGGTGTGGACGATTAGCCTGGGTCTTCCCCTCGGACCCCCACCGTGGGTCCCCCAGTCCTGCCTCCTCCCGACTGCTAGGCTGAGCTGAGGACTCTGGCGCAGAGGAATCTCAGCTCTCGCTGTCACAGTGTTCAACACCACGGAGGACACAATTTGAGGCCTTTGCTTTTAAGGCACAAGACCAGTCCCAAACGGGTTTTGCTGGCCTCCCTGACATCCTTTCCCGCCACTCTGCCACACACATGCCTTTCATTAGCTCTTCCTAAATACTTGAAGTTTTTTGCACCCCTGAGGCACCCACATGGTCGTCCCTCTGCTCGCCTCTCTCTTCCTGCATGTCTTAGTCTAGGCAACTCCTACTCTCCTTCAAATGCCAGCCCGGGCCTCACCTACTGCAGGCAGTCACATGGTCTTGGAAGCACAAGCTTCTTTCTCGGAAGGCACCCATCACACTGATGGGCTGACTGTCTTGCCTGGATGGTGTACTGCCGAGATAGAGACCTGCCTCGGTATCTCTACCCCTGGCACAGTCCTGGGTACAGGGAAGAATTGTCTTCTAATTATAAACTGCAATTATTACCTTACAGTTCAGCCCTTGTCACCTTAGCATGGAAACATATAGAAGTGCTGCATCTATTCTAGTTTATTTTGATTTACCCTGATTTTTTCTTATATCCCAGCAGCCCATGGCTGATGAACAAGAACTCAGGCAGGGAGTGATTGTGGGAGACTGAGCTCACATACTTTCCCTAGGTGGCTTTTCCCAGGGAATATCCAGTTGTATTCCTTTGGGTGAGGAAGATAATTGCTAGTGGCAAAGATAAACATAAAGAAAGTCCTTACTTTGGGAAAAATGTGGCTGGTTAAATAAGTTTCACCTGGTGTGAAGTATGTGGCGTGGACCTCAATGAGTGAAAGGTGGGGTGGTTTGCCGGGAAAGTAATTAAGGGAGGTGGGCAGTCATCTGTGTCTTGACACGGGGCAGCCGGCATCCGTGAGGACTGTTCTGTGGTTAATAAGGATGAGGTCTGCAGCACCGAGACAGCCGGCTGCAGCAGCAGCAATAACTATTAGGTGGACTTTGGCTCTGCGAGTGTTTAGGAGGCCTGGAGGGACACGCCAGCGATTCTAAGCTGTTCCGTGTCATTCCCTTAACTGCCCTTGGCTGGCCTAGTTATTAAGAAATCTTAATTCCCCAGTCTTGTTAGCTAAACAATCACTCTTGCTTCACATGTAAACATACATATGTGCTTTCATCTTTGTCTCTCATGGTCCTAAGTTTTATTTAACAAGAGTGGATCTTCAAACTTGGAGGGCATTTTGATATTCTCAGAGTCAACATCTATTAGTAATATTACAAGATACAATCTCTGAGAGCCTGCTTCTCTGGGAGAGGGAGCTGTAGGGTGGAGGGCTCAATTCTAAGCTTCTGTGTATGTAAGAGGCTTTTGTCTGCCCCTACCCAGTCTGGGGGGACCCTGCAGAAGCTGCGTTCTCCTCGTCATCTGGGGGGCTCCTGAGATGCGCTCTCCTGACTGCCATGTTGAAAATGTCAGCCCCAGATGGTCTGCTGGTTACATTTTCTCAAAACAGTTGGGAGCCTCTGCCAACTTCTCTAAGGAATGGAAAAGATAATTTTTTAAGATGCTGATTAACAGAGCAAAATGTACTTGAGCTGGTAACAGATTTTTTTCCTCCTCCCTCCATCCACTTGCTGCAAAACAACCTATGGTGATTCAAAACTTGGGAAAGAAGCTTTACTGAGAGGCAATACTTCAAAGGAAGGTAAAAAATTAGTGGCCAAAGAGGGAAAAGCAACACGTAAGAGCTGCAGAGTGCCAGAGGCCTCTGCTGTTTATCTCCCCCAAACACCAGGAGGCTCTGCGGGGTCAGCGCTCTGTTTCTGGCCCCTGGTTCTGACACCTGTCCTGTGGCTCACAACCCAAGTCTGCCCGGACCCTCTTTGTGCACCCGGAGTGTGATAAGGTGGGAGCTGGGGAATCGAAGGCACTTTTGTTCTGTTTGTCCCTAGTGTCAAGCCTCCTCCCAGGGCCCTGGCAAGCCGGAGGAGGTCCGGACCAATTTTGTAGCCTGTCCTGATATAAAACAACCAGTTGGTCCACGTTTGCTTGAGGAGATCAAGGACTGGAACACCGACTGAGTCACTGACTGCACGTTATTGCCTTCGGTCAAACATGAGCACTTGTGTTTCTCATCATGTCTGGTGTCTGGACTCCAGCCCCTGTTCTGAGATTTGAAGAATTTCACCATAGTTCCTGGCTTTCTGTGTGTCTCTATCTGGCTATATTACAGTCCCAGAAAAGAGACCTTAAAAGCCACCATCATGAATCCACCGTCTAATTTTAATTTTAATGAAGTACATCAAATATGGAGCAATAGCATGAGAACGGGTGTAGGCATATAGCAGAAACTCAGGACAGGACCACCCAAACTCCTCCTGGACCTTTCTCTGCATGCGAAAGGAAAACAGCCCTGTTTGGATATGTGATCCTTCAAGATGATTAATGGGAACCAGTGGAAGTTAGTGTTTCCTCCTCCTGAAATATTGCAAACTTGCATCTCAGGGCCAGAAGTGCCCTCCATTAATGAGATATGGGAGCTGTGGGGCTCTGCAAATCTCTCCCTCCACATTTCAGGACATTGCACACCAAGCTTCTGCCTGCTCAACTGACCATGGACGCATCTTCCATTCTCAATGGCCCTAGAGGGTCAGCAGCCCAGGCATTCTCTTGTTTGAGGAAGGTATTGTCTTCCTGCCCTGATGCTGCTGATATAAGAGAGCAGTCATTTTGTGGATTTCTCTGCTGATATTCTTCTCCCTCCAACATTGAGGGATGTGGGGTCTTTTCCTGTGTTCAATCTGGAGTCCTTATCCCCCACCCCCTTGGCAGGGAGTTAGCTATTTTGTTCATGTAGAGATTTTCTGTCTCCAAGCTCGTTCTTTGGTTGTCCCCTCCTATCCAGCTGCATTTCTTTCCCTCTTGGTGTGCTCAGGTGGTCTTTGTGTAGAGTGCCTGGTGCACACAGAGTCTCTGTTTGCCTGCTGATGCATGATCTGCCAACAGTTGTTGGCAGAATGTATGTAATGACCTTAGGAACTTGGTAGCATTTGAACAGCTAGATTAGGTTTTCCCAAATTCCCATTCTGACTTGCAAGTTTTAGGGGATGGTTGAAGTTGTATTAGCTCTTTTAGGGCATTGAGTTAGTAAGTAATGATGAAAATGAACTCAATGGAACCTTAAAGATCCTGATTTATTTCAATCCCAGCACCTCCTTAGTAATCTTTCACCTTTACACTCAGACATACAGTTCACACTATACTAATTAGCATTTATTTACATGTTGCTTCTTTAAACCCTTTTTCAGCATTATGGCTTAACTAACATATGTATTTGCAAGAAAGCATATTTATAGGCACATTCTTTCAGTCTTTAAAACTGCAGACTCTCTAACAGTACTTTTTTATCTTTTTACTGAAGATATGTCTAGCACATTTTGTTCAAAGGCGCATGAATTAAAAGCTGGTATGATCTTTGCCTTTAAGAAACATTCAAATACCCAGCAATTCCACTCCTAGGTAGATACTCAAGGGAAATAAAAATGTAAGTCCAAATAAAAACTTGTACACAAATGTGCATAGTAACATTATTCATAATAACCCCAAAGTGGAAACAATCCAAATATCCATAAACTGATGAGTGGATACATAAATATGGCATATTTATACAATGGAATACTATTCAGCCATAAAAACAAATACTATACTGATACTTGCTATAAGACAGATGTACTTGGAAAACCTTAGGCCAAATGAAAGAAGCTAGACACAAAAGATCACATAGTATATTATTCCATTCATATGAACTACTCAGAATATACAAAGCTACAGAGAAGGAAAGTACATTAGTTGGGGAGGGAGACATTGGGAATAAATGGGGAGTGACTTCTATCGAGTATGGGGTTTCTTTTTGGGCTGTCAAACATATCCTAAAATTGATTGTGGTGATGGTTGAACTACTCTGTGAACACCCCAAAAACTATTGAATTGCCTTCTTTAAATGGGTGAATTATATGGTATGTAGATTATATCTCAATTTGGAAAAAAAACAAAAGGAGAAATGTTCAAATATAAGTCAACACAAACTTTTTTTAACCTAAAATCCAAGATAAATTCTGCAGGATTATTTCCTCTAAAGCCCCCACACAAGAATTCATATGTCTCCAGGGGACACAGCCTGGAAAGTTGGCCAGAGGGATGCTATTCACACCTGAGTAGCCCTGTAGAGCAAAGCACAGGTGTCAGGGCTTAATCAGAAACAAATTGGAAGCCCTGGAGTTGGAGGAAACCTATCTTGTGACATTTATCACTTCTTATATAACAAGTAGAAAGATTTTTATCTCCAGGTTTCGCTGTGCAAAAACAGCATTAATGCTGCAATATTCCATGCTCTGGGTAGCCTGCGCTGTATTTGTCTGATGAGCTGGGAAGAGAGATGGAGACGGCATACTGGGGAGATGAGGAGGAGGAGCAGTCGCTCTTGCCAGGAACCTGAGAGTTAACTTGGACACCGCCTTCTCTCTTGCCCCGCAGAGCCTAACCAATCACCAAGTCCTGTGATCTACCACCTGAGTATCTCTACTTCTCTCTAGCCCCGCCGCTGCCACTTGAGTTTAAGCTTCTAATCTCCTCCTCCATCATCAAGAACACCTTCATCGTCATCTGTTTCCTTAATTACTATAATAACCTCCTGAACTGGTCCTCCTGTACCACCCGGTTTCACTCCCACCTCACTGCCCCCTCCTCCAAATCCATATTCTATCTGCAATCAAAGGGGACATTTTAAAATGCAAATCTGACCTCAAAATCTCCTTTTACAAACATATCCCTTCTTTTCAAGTTCTTCTAGATGAAGTCCAGAATCTTCTCGCAGTTTAGGTCCCACCCACCTTTGTAGCTAGCTCACTCTTCTCCAAGTGTGCTGATCTCTTTCAGATCCTCCAACTAACCCACAAAGCTCCTTCCACGCTCGAGACATGTGTGCATGCTGTTCCTTCTGCCAGACTCCTCTCCCGACCTCTCCTTCTTCTAATACATTCCCACTTGTCCTTCAGATTTCAACATAAACGTCATTTTTCTCAGCAAAGCCTCTTCTCCACCCAGCTTTTCTTTATACGTTCTCCCACTCTCAGGACTTTCCCTTTATAGCTTTGGAGCACTCACCATGTTTGGAATTAATTATTTGCATAATTATTTCTTTAACGTCTATCTCCGTAATGGCACAGCAAGCTTGAAGAGAAGGGGATTGTTGTCAGATTTATTTCCCGGTAGACCCCTAGTCCCTGACCCAGGCCAGGTCAAGCAGTTTATCCTCAATCAGTGTGAGAAAGCGGAGGGAAGACAGAGTCACAGAAGAGGAGAGGGCTGTAAGGAACGAGGAGGAGTGGGAAACCACGGTGGGACACCAAGTCAGCTGTGCAGCCCCCTGAGTGAGGGCCGTCCTGTCGCTGAAGCTTGCTGAGCCAATGCCTGGTCACAGGCTTGTTCAGCCAGGGGTGTGGTCGGAGGAGCCGGCACATGTGGACGTGCTGGGCTAGGGCCAGGGAGGTGACATGCTGGGCTAGGGCCAGGGAGGGGAGGACCTGCCGGGGCTTCTCCATGCCTGAGGTACTATGGCTGCGTCAAGACGTTCGGACAGGGAACGTTGCAAGGGAGGCTGGCAGGGGAGTGGGAAGAGGGGATTCAGATGGCTCTGTCACTGGTAAGGTGGGGTAAGGTGTTCCCTGAACCTAGTAAGCTTGGGAGGATGTCACCATCACCTCTAGGAGGAAGCTGCTCTTCTCTGCTGTTCTCTTCCGTGGAAAGCACCATCTGACCGCCATGGGTGTTGGAGACTGGACTTCTTGAGATCCAGGATTTGTTTTAGAGCCCCCTGTGCTGTGGCAGGGGAGTCAGGGTTTTCACCCCAAGTAGGGTCATTTTCTGGACTGTCTTGCCTCCAGCCTGCGTGGGAACATATCTGCTCCACCTTAGGCGTCCTCTGGAATAGAAATTGTGGGTCTGTCCAGAGGCAGTGGGCATTGCAAGGCTGGGGTCAGACAAACAAAGAATCAAATACCAGCAATGCCAATCACTAACTGCGAGACCTTGGGAAAGTTTTATTACCCTCCGGGACTTGTGATCTTCATTTGCAAATTGGGCACAGTGATAGCACATACCCCATAAGGTTATTGTAGGAATACAATGAAATATTCTTTGTAAAGCCCCTAGTACTTGGAAGGAAAATTCAATACATATTAGATATTTTATTAGAACTTTGTTCTGGTGTCCTACTGCCCTTCATGCAAGGGCTTGTTTTATTAATAATGTATGAACCGACACTCTTACAGCTCTACTTTAAGCCAATTTTCTCCTGTTGAGCTTCAGGTGAGTGTGAGAAACAGATGGCCATCATCCCCCTGATGGTGCCTTCGGGGACACATGTTAACGAGGTCCAAAACTTGGAGTTTGTCACTGTGCAGAGCAGTCGGCCTTCCCCTAAGCCTCAGGTTGTCTTACTAACTCTAGCTGGTTTACAGCAGGTGCAGAAGATTGCCATAGGGAAGTCTCAATTTGGATCAAGAATCTCAATATTACTACTTACTAGGGCTAGTAAGCCATTTAATTGTTTTAAATCTTATTTATAAAATCAACATGCTAGTACCAACTCTTTCCCCTTTTGACTGCTGTGAGGATTAAATGAAATACATGTATAGAAAGGCCCAGAACAGATCCTGAAACATAGCAGTCCTGGTGAGCAGTGTGGTGGTTAATTTCATGTGTCACCTTTACTGGACTAAGGGATGCCCAGAGAGCTGGTCAAACATTATTTCTGAGTGTGTCTGTGACGGTGTTTCTGGAAGACATTAGCATTTGAATCAGTAGACTGGGTAAAGAATATTTTCCCTCACTCGTGTGGGTGGGCTCATCCAATCTGTTGAGGACCCTAATAAAACAGAAAGGAGGAAGAAGAGTGATTCTTCTCTCTTCTGAAGCTGGGACATTCATCTCCTCCTGCTCTTGGACATCAGAACTCCTGGTTCTGGGACCTTCAGTGTCTTGGACTTACACTGGCAGCCCTCCCCAGGCCCCATTTGCCTGATTTGCAGGCCTTTGAACTTGGACTGAATTACACCAACAGTGTTCCTGGTTTCCAGCTTGCAGACAGCACATTGTGGGACTTCTCGACCTCCATAATTCCGTAAGCCAATTCCTGTAATAAATGTCCTAAATGCCCATCTATCTATCTATCTATCTAACTATCCTATTGGCTCTGTTCCTCTGGAGAACCCTGACTAATGCAAGCAATTTTTAAAATTTGGATCTGATTGTGACTGTTCAATATAAATCCATCTCCAAGTTAGGAAAACTCAGTCCAATCCAATATCCCACTGACTCGTTCAGCAACACTGCTGTACGTATGGACAAGACACATCTTTTTCACTTATGTCACTGTCTGTAATTGTACCTCAACCCATTCTGGTTCCTTCAATATCTTTTTAGAGGTCCTCTTTTCTTATGGAAAGATAGTAACTTGAACTTGTATCAGGTTGATACTATCTCTCTTAAATGGTCTCCCCAATTCTTACATCCCTATTCTCCCCATGTCACTCCATTAAGGATCTTTCTGAATTGCAGGTCTGACGGTGCCCCTCTTGGTTTGAAATTCTCCACTGGCTCCTATCCCTTTAAGACAATGGCTCCTCCAGCCCCATCTTTGCCTCTCAGATGCTCTGCAGCCAAACCACTCAGAACTCACCAGGCTTTTCCCCATTGTCGTCTCTTTCCTTGTGTTATTTCCTCTTGACAAGACTTCCACCATCATCCCACAGCTTAATTTACTTCTACTTATCTTTCAAAACTCAGTGCTAAGAGAAAAGACAAGCCTCAACTGGGAAAAAATATTTACAAATCATATATCTGATAAAGGAATTTTATCCAGATTATATGAAGGACTCTCAAAACTCAATAATAAGAAAACAAACAATAGAAAAGTAAACACAAGATTTGAATGGGCACTTCACCAAAGAAGATATATAGATAGACAATAAGCACATGAAAGCTGTTTAACATTGGTAGTCGAAAGGAAAGTGAAGATTAATACCACAATGAAATATGATTACACATTTATTAGAATGACTAAAATGAAAAAGACTGCCCACACCAAGTGTTGACAAGGATGTGAAATAACTGGAACTCTAATATATGGCTCCTGGGAATGTAAAATGGCACAACCATTTTCAAAAATAGCTTGGCAGTTTCTTAAAAAAAAAAAAATAAACATATGATCTGGCCATTTACTCATAGGCATTTACTCAAGAAAAATAAAAGCATATATTTATACAAAGATTTATGCATGAATATTCATATAGCTTTGTTTGTAGTAGCCCAAACTGGAAATAGCACCAAATGTCCATCTTCCAATGAATGGATAAACAAACTCTGGCAGATTCATACAATGGGAATGACTAGTGATAAACAGGAATGAACTACACAATGATACACGCTGCAAGAGAATTTCAAAATAATTATGCTGATGAATGGAGGCAAACAAACATATGTGCTGTGTGATTCCATTTATATAAAATTGTAGGAAAAGGAAAGTAAGTTACAGTGACAGAAAGCAGGTCGTAGTTTGCCTGGGGAGGGGAGGAAGAAGGGGGTGGAGGAGCGTTTACAAAGAGTTTACAGGAAAACCTGGACTTAATGAATTTGCTCATTATTCTGATTGTGGTGATGGTTTCATGGGTACACGCCTATGTCAGAGTATATCAAATTGGACAATTTAAGTATGTTGCGTTTATTTTCTGTCAAGTATACCTCAATAAAGATTTTTAAATTTTTTTAATTAAAAGAAAAATGAGACGAGAGAAAAGAAAAACTGAGCTTTAGGGTCCCCTTTTGAGGGATCCTTCTCTGGCTACCCTTCCATCAAAGTGGAGGTATGTTTTTGAAGCTCTTGCAAACCCCCGCCACCACGCTTGCTATGCTGGACTAGAGGGCTAAGCCCTGTCCCCTCCCTAGATCGCAAGTGACTTAAGGACAGGGGCCGTGCTGTTTATATCTGTACAATCTGACTTGGGCCCTCCCTTAGTGCCTGAGAGTTGAAGCCAAATAATCCTCCTCCTCAAAACTATAACCTAGGGATGATATTTTTAAAAATCTGGAAGCCATATCCCTTAAACAAAGTTTACTTCTTCAGTAAAATTATTTTGACTTTAAAAATAGAAATTATATAAATACACATGCATACATAAATGTAAGAAATTTAAAAAATAAAAACTGTAAACTCAAAGGAGACTCTTGGCTTCTGAAGGACAGTACCTGTTGGAAAAAAGTAAAGCTTTTGCAAGTGGGTGTGGCTCAGGGTAGGATGTGTAAGGCTGGAAGCATTCAAGATTCTTTATTCATAAAAGCGGCAAACTCTGGCCAAGTGGCACCTTTAAAATGATCCATAGAGGGATTTTTCATTTTGGAAAACAGGTTTATTAGTGAAATTATTACAAGTATTAATACCTGGAATGATATTTTCTTGCTAACGATGGTGTAATGGGTTGCAGTGGGATAATATAACTGCTCCAAGTGCATAACTCACCAAAGCTGCCTGCCTCTCTGATGACTTACGGGCTTTAGCCCTCATTAGTTCCGTGGTTGCTGTTTAGAGCCGTTTTAGGAATCTTGTGCACGTTTGGGAGAGCTCTAAGTTTGATGTCATAAATGACCGTAGATAAAACAGTCCCTGCTTTTCATAGAAAGGCAACATATCTGCTTTTTAAAGCGTGGTTAAGTGACAGCACACCCAAGCAAGGAGAGGTAAGCGAGACAGCTGCCAATGTTGGAACCGCTGTTGGTTTGCAGCTCCAGATGGGATAAGGTTGCCTTTAAAAAGGACTTCTGCCCTCTTCCTACTTTGTACGGCAGCTCGTGTGTATGTGAGTGTGGGACTGAGACGTGACCAGATGCCCAGACCCTCTGTTCTCACAGCTCCAACAGTGGGACATCATCTCTTCCTCAGATGATGCTGGACACCAGAGGATGAAGAGAGGAGATCCTCTAGCAAGAAAATCCGTTTTGATCACATTTTAACTAAAGTTCTAAAAGTGGAGATGTGGAAGTTTGAATTTCTTCCCCTCCTTGACACCAGCCTTTGCTCAGGTACCACAGGGAATGTGCACGACTCCACTGCCCTACCTTTCGCTCCACGCTACATGGGATTTCCATCTCAGTGGGGCATAGGCCACGCAGTGTATTGGGGAGAAATGCAAGGGGGAGTGGGAAGACCTGATTTGAAAGCTTCAATGACATCATTTTTATCAAACTTTCACTCAGTGTCAGGTTCTAGGCTAGATGCAAAGATGCAGAGGGAAATAATGCACGGTTCCTGGTCAGAGGGAGGTTGGATTCGTGAGGGAGACTGGCAAGTGTCCTGTGGCTATGGTGTGGTGTGATGTGACAGTGAAGGAGGACCCCCACTGAGCCAGGGTTGGAGGTGTCAGAGAACCAGAGAAGGGGACCCTTGGGCTTCCATAGGATCTAGCCAGGTGGGAAGGTTGCTCAGGTAAGACTTAATATCTATGTGACCTTGGGAAAGTCATTTACTCACTCTGGGTCACAATTCAAGTGACAAATTGGAGAGTCACCTTGGCCTCTGTAGTCTTTGTTGGGTTAAATACTCTATGAGTCCATGTTTGGTCTGGAAAGTAGCTCGCCTTTTTCTCCCACTTGGGCGTCACCTCGGATGGAAGTATGATTCCGCCCTAGGCCTGCACTCCAACTCTCAGTGGTTCAGGGCAGCTTATGTGCCCCATCGTGTGCATCAGATGGCTGGATCTCATGGCTCCAAGACCCTCCCTTTTATAGGGAGGTTTATCATCAAGGGCTTTCCATGTATTTCCTAGCTCGACTGTAGGACAGCAGCCGGGAAAAAAGGAGGTCTTTGAAGAGCGTTTGGGAAGAGGGGAGGTCAGGGGTCAGGACTGGGAGAATACAGCAGAAGAGAAGATCTGCACAGGTTTGGCCCAGTGGGACCTTATCCCAGAAATCCCCACTCTATGCCTTTCAGATAAAGTATCTAACAGCCTTTTAGCAGCAGCTTTTTCTCCAGAAACAAAAACTCATGTTTTATATCTCATTGCAGGCACCTGGCTGCTGATAAAACTGTCAGGGACAATTGTGTCCCAACGTAGACAGGCTGTCAGCCTCTTGCCTGTCAACTTGCAGAATTGCTCCCTCGCCTGAGCAATTGGGATTGGAGGAGAGGGGGACTTTCTTCCCCTCTCTCTTCTTCCTTGCTGGTTCCAAGATCTTGGAACCTGTCATCAAAGTGATATAATCATGAAGGTCAGGGCTCCAGGGCCTCAGTGAGTGGTCAAGGGAGGCCAGGCTGAGCCTCCTCGGAGGCTGCCCCACATAGGGGTGAAGAGCTGGGGTTACAGCCAGAAAAACCAGAATATTGTAACCCATACTCTTCTAGAAGGGAGCGTATAATAGTGTCCTTGTTGCTGGATTCTTTGAAGGATGAAATGAGACAAATGGTAAGTGCATTGCACGGTGCCTAGCAGAGAGTACTGATAATCTACAAATGTCACATCATCATTACTGTCATCATGATTACTGTCATCATCATCACCATCACCATCATCACCATCACCATCATCATCATGGTCATAATCATCATCACATTGTCATCATCATCATCACCGTCATCATCGTCATCACCCTTGTCGTCACCACCATCATCTTCAATAGACTAGGAAGAGGTGAACTATGGCTGAGGAAGTAATAGAGGGAGGACAGGCCAGGGAAGAAGACATCAGGAACCTTACCTGCAGCATCACTCCCCTCAGGGTACCCGTACGGCAGGTGAACTGGGCAGATGCCTGAGAAATACTTCTGCTGCTGCTAGAATTTAGCAGCAGCACTTTGCGTTCGACTTCAGCGTTTGGAATCGTTTTTGGAGTGGTAACGAGAAACAAGGCGGCAGTGGAGGTTCTCCAAAATTGTTGAATGCCAACATCTGATGTCTCCATTCAGAATAGGAACCACCCCCAGCACCCACCATTATTTGTGTAACTTATAGAATTAACCGATTTCCTCTTGATCTCACTTCTCTTCAGAGTTGAGGCCCAGCTGTGGAATGTTTTCTTTCTCTAGGTTTTTCTCTTTTTTCCTCCCCCAGCCCATTCTTTTTCTCTGATTTCTTCCTCTAAAATTCTTTATCTCTCCCTTAAATGGCATTTTATATGACTAATAGAGATTCGGACATTCTTGGTGACTTTTTCTGGAATTCCAAGTTACAACCGAAGAGATGCTTGGGCCCACATGGAGGACCCTTGATGCTCGAAGTAGGGGAGATCATGCATGCTGCAGCCACCCACGAACAGCTCAACCCATAACAGGCCAGTCTTAGAAGGGCGTTATTGGCCTTCTGAGGTCTGTGTGTCACTAAGACCTGACAATTCTCTGCCCTAGGGAGGAAACTGGTTTCTGTGTGTCAGAGAGAACTGCAAGTTCTACTTATAAATGGATCATTCCTCAATCAAAATAAGAAGATGGTAATCCCTTCAGGGAGTCAGGGTAACTGGACAGAGTGTGTCATTTTTCTTTTTATTCCACAGTTCAGATTTGCTCACTCACATCCCGTCACATGAAATATCTTGGCTCACCTCCCCACTTCCCCTTTCCTTTCTCCTGTGCCTGTTTGTGGTGGAAACTGTTGGTGTTCCTCAGGACCCATGGAATACTCTTGACTTTTTAGCTTCCCTTTGATTCTATTCTGTTCTGGCCAATGGGATATAGAAGGTAGTGAGTACACCAATTTTAGTTCTGGTTCCTGAAACAATGCAGTCAATTTCTCTCTCTCTCTTTCTCTGATCGGCCAGCTGCATGTAAAGTATTCTAAGTGGCCCTAGGCGATAACTCGGGCACAAAGCAGAAGGCGCGTGGGTCCTGGCATCACTGTGTGGAAGACCACTGGACCCCCAGGTGGACTGTGCATGAGTGCACACTGAGATTCGTTGTCTGTTGAAGCAGCTAGCATTACTTATGTCGTCATACACTCGATCACTTTCCTTCACAACAATTAGCTCGATTGTCATTAAAATAGTAGTGTCATAGACATTTCCTTCTCCTTCTCTAGTACAAAATCTTCACAAGGGGGGAAACTGCTTTATTGTTTACCTCTTCATTCCCAACACTTAGTACAATCATTGGCACTTGGTCTATGTTCTGGAAATATTGCTCAGTAAGTGATTGGGTCCAGCAGCCTCACTTTCCTTACTAGAGAGTTCTGGCTCTTTCTGTAAAGTGGAGCTGTGGCTGCTGTTTGGATTGAGCACCTTAGCATTAGCCTTTATTTTCCCTTGCCACTAGCCCCAAGCCAGGCCTCATCCTTTTGGGCTAACGATAGTGAGACAGCTCTTGTGAATTCCTGTCCAGCCTGGTCCCCACCCTTCTCTTGTCCACTCTCACCACAGACACAGGTGGTCAGAGCTGGGGGAGGCTTCAGCCTCAGCGCGGAAGGCCCCCATCCCTGGAACTCTCACCTGACCATGGGCTGCCTGTAGAGCTGCTGTCGAAACCCCTCCATCCAGAAGAGAGTGAAGGAGGGAAATGGCAAGGAAAGGGAAGAGGCGGCAACGCTGTCAGTCTCTGCCCCCCTCATAGTCCCTGTGAGCTTAGGTATGGATCCTAAAGAAACAAAGAACTGAGATCAGAGATGAGCTCTCTTGATATGAGTCTCTCTAAAATTAATGTCTGTATCTCCAGGTGCAAGTTGCGTCTTTGAACTCAGTCTCCTGTGTCTGTTTTGGAGAGGAGCAGTAATCTTCCACCTGGAATGCATACCTAACTCTCGAAGAGCTCTGTAAAAATGCGTATTTCTAAACCTCGTCAAGGTTCACTCAATCAGCATTTCTGGGGATAGAGCCTGGGAATCTGTGTCTTTGAGTACTCCATAGATTCTGATCACACCCTGGTTATTAAAGCTACTTTTATCAAATGCTTGCTCAGTGCCAGGCTCTTGTGTGCATCCTTTTCTTCCACTAGCCTTTTAAATACTTATAGTCACCTTGTGATCTTGATACTATTATTAATCTGGTTTTATTGATGAAGGAACAGACTTGAGCAGATTTTCCCTAAGACTTGAACACTCTGTGGCCCAGGAGGCCTCCTAACTATTTCCTTTCATGTAGTGAAAAAAAGCATGAGATGTGAAACCAGGAAACCCAGATTCCTTTTCTGGTTAGGATCTTTCCCACATCATCCTAAGGCTCATTTTTCCCCTGAAGTGAAAGTACACGTGAGCAGTGTTTGTGGATTGCAGGGCACTAGACAAAGCCATGTCTATCTGTTGTCATCGTCACTCTTTGGTTTGAATGAGCAAGTTATGGATTCCCCTGGGCAGATCCCCGATCCATGGAGGATTGTGGCTCTGGTGGGCACAATGCGTTTGCTTCCCACCTGCCGGGACGCTCCTTTGATTCCTGGTCCGTGAGCTTTGCCCCACTAAGGAAGCACCTCTGCAGAGCTCAGCATCCCACCCGACCTTCACACAGCACAGACTCTGAATGAGAGGGACCCATGGAGATAAGGAGTGGATGGCAGGATGTAGAATCCTACAGGCAGAGGAACGGCCATCTCTCCCGCCTCCCGGACCAGACGCCCTTACCCTCCAAAGGACGGAATGTGAGAAAGTGCTCTGAAGATCCACAAAGCTTTGCTCAATTCTTTTGAACAGTGCCATTCTCTCAGCCCCAAACCGTCCCTCCCTTCCCCACTCCTCTCACAAACCCTCTTTCACCTGGCTAACTCCAGTAATCATTTAGGTCTCAGCTGAAATGCAAGTTCCTTCCAGAAGGGTTCCCTGACCCCAAGACCTCTCTCAGGGCGCTTATTACACAGATGCTGCAATCAGTTACGAGTCTGTCTCTTCTGCTGGGATGCCTGTTCACTCCCTTTCTCTCTAAAGCCCAGAACGGTGCTTAGAACGTAGAAGACTCAGAGAAGACTCAGAGATGTGTTAAGCAATTGAAAGCATCCCCGTTTTCACATCTAGTCCAGAATTTGCTCTCACCGTTCATACTCCTTTAGCCAACTTACTGTAGGATGGATATCTCCACTTTAATAAACCAAAGGCCCTTCAAACTCAGCATGTTTCAAACTGACTTCATTCCTTTGCACACTCCCTGCTTCTGTCTGTGCATTACCACGTACCCAGGTAACACAGCTAAAATGCATTCAGGTGCGACCCAAATCCAAGAGGTTCTGTCGTCCCAGCAGCTTTTATCTGCTTTTGCCTCTCTGTCTCCACCGCACTGAGGCTGCGGTAGGCCCTCCTCCTCTCCTCTTCTGAATTACCAGAATGGCCTCTCTGAGCCTGTCTTCTTCTGGCTCAGCCATTCTCTGCCAAAATACCAGGGTGGTTTTTGTTTTGTTTTGTTTTAAGAATGCAAATCTGGTCATGGTGTTACTTTTGAAGTGTCAGCAATTCCTCACAGGCTGCAGGATAAGATCTCTGCCCTTTAGGGAGGCCCAAATAATCTGTAGCCAGGATCCCGCCTTGAGGTCAGTCCCGCCCCTTACTGCTCCTTCCTGGCATCCTGCATCCAGACAGCTTCAGTTACCTGCTGTTCTCCAGGTGTGCGGCGCTGTTCCTGCCTCGGATGCTGTGCCCTGACCCTCAGGCCCACGGCGCCCCTGCCGATGCCTGCTCCCCTCCCAGACTCCGCCCCCAGGCCCCGTGCTGCTGATAAAGCCTTTCCTTGCCATCTCCCCACAAACCCCGGACGGTGCTCATCTCCCGCACTGTGCCCGCTCTGTCCTAGGAAGTGTCAGTCATGGACATTTAATACCTCCTTTCCCATATTTGCTTATATATTTGTTTCCTTCTACTAGATTGCAAACTCCACATGATCAGGGACGTATTACAACTCTTTTTTTTTTCCCACTGTGAGTGCTTAGCACACAACTTGGCACTTAGTGCTCAATGAATGCTGGCAGAATTATTGAATTCCAAATGTGTGCCAAAGAATGTAAAAATTTACCTAACCTAGCCAAATGCAAGAGATGACTGTACACACTCCAGGGGAAGGCGGGAAGAAAGGCTCTGGCACTTGTAGAAACCTGCCGTGTGGGTACTTGAGGGGGCAGATCTGCGCAGGGAGGATGAGTAGAGGACAGTCCCAGCTGCTGTGCTCGCAAACCCCTCACTGCTCCGTGGCCAGGCCACGCTTCCCATGGCTGCTCCTAGCCTAGGAGTCTGTGTCGCAGGGAAACCAAAGCAGACCTGGCCCTGGAGGAGGCAAGACTTTTTTAGAAGTGTGGCTTTGGTCGAGGACGCCCTGTTTGCCTTGTCAAAGCTTTCTCAGGGCTCTGGTACAGCCTATGACCTTCCTTCTGTCCTTCCTTGTCTCCCCTTTCTGCTACAGAGGGACCAGACCCACATGTAGGTCGGACAACTCTCCCAGACTCCTTCGTTTTCTTTCTTATTTTCCTCCACAGCCATTTCCCCCCACGGTTTCTCTATGTCTAATCCCTGCTTTGTGCCACCCAAATTAACGTAAGTTACGGGCTTAATTCAACTGCCGAGCATATCGATTCCAGTCGTCCATTCAGGGCCTGGGGAAGTGGCCTCTGGGTGGCTCCGTGAATGCTGTGGGCCACCGTAAGTCGGACGCTAGCCAGAGGACTCCAGCTGCTACCCAGACCCCACAAATCCCCATTCGAACAGGCTCAGACGATGACACTGGGGGTCTCTGAATAGCAGTGTCAATTTAGACCCTGGCTGCTGGTCCTCAAAATGTGTGAATGTTTCTCTTCCCCAGTGTACAGTCACCCAATTAAAGGGTCACAGATTCTTCAGGAAAGGACTTGGGGACCACCGCAGTGTATACCTGCCACAGCGGGGCAGGGTCTTCCTGCTAGCAGCCCAGCCAGCTCTCCAGTCAATGGGATTCTGATCTGAAATGCACTCGGCTGTGGGGACTGAGCCAGGCACCATGACTGTTGCGGTGCTCCCACCCCCAGCCCCCTGCTCCTCCTTCTGGCCTGTTGCAGTTATAAATGGTAAGTGGCGCCTGCTGGCAGCCTCTCTATTTTGCTCCTAGGCACGCTCTGATCTATGCATCACCTCCCTGCAAGCGGCAGGCCCCTTGGCTGGCCCTGTGACCCTCCAGCCTTACTGAATCGTGGCCTCCTGCTTCTAGCTCTGACTACCACCCCCTGGCCTCTGCTGCCCCAGCCCCATCATCCTCATGGAAATGAACCAGGCCAGGTCTGTGACCACCTCTGCTGCCACCAGCCTTGACCTGCAGAAGTGAGCCACCACCGGCCTGCTTAGTGATGCTAATCCAGCACGCCCCTGCCAGCCTTGGCGGATGGTGTGTCCCCAGCTCTCCTATGGAATGGAAATCTCAGTGGCTGTTCTGACTTTTGTAAGACATCCACTCCAGCGTGTCTGCTTCCCGTGGCTTCTTTGTTCCTTCTTCTACCACCTGGCAGGACAGCTCAGGCATTTCCACTTTACTGAGAACAGCCATCGCTTCCCCAGGCTTCAAAGAGCCACCCTGGCAGCACGTCTGCCCCAACCCCAGGGCCTTGCCTGGGTTTCAGCTCCCTTGTCCTGAGAAAGTGCCCCAAGTCGATGAATTCTTTCATATCCATCATACCTAGGAGCCTCTTTGGCAGGTGACTGGGACCAGAAGCCTCCTTCCTGGCCTTGCTGGAGCTCCTTAGCGCTTCCCTGCAGTATGCGGCCTCTTCCCCTCCTCCCCGCCTTCTGGGCAGGGTCTGAGTCCCCTGCAGCCCTTTCTGGCTCCCTGTGCTCTCCATGGGCGTTCCTTCCAATCAATCTCTTTCACATCCAATTCCTTCTTGGCATCTGTGTCTTTGGAGAACTCAGATCAAATAGGAATAAGACATATGTTGCCTCATTGAATTTGTGCAGTAGTTTTCCACTTTTAGCAAATTTTAACCTATCCTAAAGATGGAGAGGGGCAAACTGAAGCTCAGAGACATCCAGATGTTTGCCCAAAGTCACACATATGGAAAGTGGACATCACAATTCAGTTCTCAACATCTAATCAGGGAATGTTTGCTACAGGGGGATTTGTCAGAGCAGAGTTCTGAAAGAGGGATATTTGGAAGATAACTTTGGGGGAGGCAGAGTTTCATCTTTATTGATGAGGAGGGAGAATCAATAAACATAGACAGGAATGAGCAAGTTTTATGTCTCTGCATACGTGTGTTTGATTCTCGGACATCCAAGAGAGCTTTGTGCGTGTATGTGTGCATGCACACACCTGAGTCAGGGCTACCTAGCTAACACAGACCCACAATGTGCATAGGTCTTATGCAAAGCAGGGACACAAAAACATGAGAAAAATTCAGATTTGATAGCCTTCTCCAAAATTTTGCAATATACAAAATCTGAAAGCTATTTCGATTTTAATATGCATTGAATTTTTTTATGGTTAAGCTTTATATTTATGTTCAATTTCAGAGCAAGGTACCACTCTAATCTTTTCGGTACTTAGAGGCTTTGCAGATCTCAATCCTGTTCTGACATGGAGTTGTAAGAAGAGTGGGAGCAGCTTTGTGCCTTCCCTTGGAAACCACCCATCTTCCAGAAAAACATTGAACCCAAGGGAGGGAACAGCAACACTAGGGGGGACTTGGGGGTCTCCTTGTTCTTGAGTAGGTGATCCTTCTTTTCTTCCCCTGCCCACCTCCTCCTCTCTCCTTCTTGCTGGGGGCTGTCTCCCTGGTGGATCCCAGGTGCAAGCTGAGATCACGGAGCAGTGAACGTTAAAATAATGACCCCCCTTGTCTGTGACTGTTCCTGTCACATCCGAGAGAGACCCTGCCATCTCCAGGAGAGGAAAGGCTGCCCCTGCCTCTGCTTGGTCGCTCTGCACGGGCACCTCGGCCTCATGCTGCCCGGCCCGGCGCCTGGGCGATGCGGGCGGCTGTGCATGTTGGGAGCTGGGGAAGCTGGCAGCTCACAGAGCACGTGAGGGCCGGGAGCCAGGGTGGGCGAGGGGAGAGGTGTCTTCACTCCATATGCAAGTCACTTAATGAGAAAGAATGCATCTGCTGTGCAGCCCCCACCCTGGGGACGGCTGCCAGCTCTGCCTGTGGGTGGCTGTAGTAAGCCTGGCCTAAACACGAGCTCATTCTCTAGTCATCTCTGAGCACAGCAGAGACGCTGGGAATAGTTCCCGCGGGAGGGGACTGCAGTCCCCTCAGGTGTGTGCTGGCACTGTGGGCCTGGGTGTGGCCCGGACTCCCGCCCAGCCGCTCTTGTGGGACAGGCTCCGCAGCTCGCCTGCTGTCCCCAGCTCTGTTAACGCTGCCTTGTTCACAGCCTCTTTCCCTGATCCTACCAACAGCACCGGTTTGGGGATCTCGAACCAACGTACACCCCCACCCAGACTCTCTCGCCTGTAGCCTTCCTCCACCTGCGTTGTCGTCTCTACTTCTCTTTACAGCCAAACGTTCTGAATTGCTGCTTTGTACCTGACCCCCTCATGCCCCCCGATATTTATTCCATTCCTGCACCCTGGGATTGGCTCCTCTTTTGCAAGATGAGAGACTCACAGCCTCATAGCCTCATCAGTTCTTCCCTTGCCCCCCTTAAGGTGGTCCCTCGTGGTACCCGACAAAGCTGAGACCCTCTTCCCAGCACTTGTTTCTTCGGCGGACTGTGCTGACTCCAGGGCTGCACCTCTTTGCTGTGGATTCCCCAGGGCCCCCGACCAGCTGCCCCCTCCCCCCATAGCATGCTATTCCTGAGGCCCAGCTCGCTGCACTCTTTGTACTGCTTTTCTTCTTTTTTCCCATGAGTTATTTTAGATGACACCCGGAACATCTGTTCAAAGACAATTTTTAATTTTTTTCACAATTTAAAAATACTGAAAAGTACAGAGAATAATATAACTTACATGCATACCTTCACATCCAAAATCAACAACCGTTAGTATTTTGTCTCCTTTGTATCCAATATTCTTTTTTCTTTTTGAAGAAATAAAAGAATACAGAAAAAATGAAAGCTCCCTTCCACCAGCATCCCTATTCCTGTTCCCTTCCGGTGCTCCCCAGAGACAGGCATTGCGGATTCTGTTCACGATTTCAGCACAGAGGTATCCATAGATGATGCATAGGCATCGTACTGTGTCTACCGATTGCCACTGGCCATCCGATGTATTAAGAGAGATCTTGTTTATTCCTTTTAATTGCCATACAGTATTCTATTATTAAATATGTTACATATATTGAATTATCTTATGATACATTCTATTATCTATCGATATCTATATTCTTTCCCATGTTTTGCTCTTAACAATAACAAAAAATATACTTCAATCAACATCCTTGGACATACTTTCTTGTGTGAATATGCAGGAGTTTCTCTAAAGCCTGTACTCAGAGGTAAAACTGCTGGGTCAAAATGTAGGTATATTTTCAATTTTTTAAAATATGTCATTTTATTTCTCCAAAGTAGACGTACCAATTTACATTCATACTTGCAGTTAATAAGAGTATCATTTCACCCAAACCCTTGTCAACACTTGATATCCTCATACTTGAACATTTTTGACAATCTGTGGATGAAAATTATATTTCATTGTTACTTTAATTTGTATTTTTCTATTTTTAATAATAGCTTACAATCACTTAGCACTCTGTGTCAGCCACTCTAAGCAGTTTACATATATTAACTTATTTAATCTTCATCACACACTTTCGGGGAGTTTCTGTCGCTATCATTCTCATTTTACAGTGAAATGAGCGGTTTAACAATTTGCCAAAATCTCCCAGCTCCCCGGGGGTGTCGCAGGCTGCCAGCCTTGGCCCCAGCTCTGTGGAGTCAGACCATCCTAGGCCCCAGGTCTGGAGAGGCCAAGCGCTATCTTGCATGTTTCTGAGCCATTTGCATTTTCTCTTCTGTAAAGTTCCCTATTTATGTTCTTAGATATTTTTTGATTAGGTAATTTGTCCTATTTTTTCTTCCTTATTCTTCTAAACAAATTATTTGTATAGCTTGGACATCAATCCTTTGTTAGATATGATGCGATAATTTTCTCTGGATAACACTTGTCTTTTAACCTTATTTATGGCTTTTACTTGTGCTTTTATTTTTGCCACATCCTTCTTCTGGTTTTTTTTTTTTCCTTTCTTGAACCAATTCTGACCCATTTTTATTGTGTCCTTGTCCTGGTGCCTTTTCCCAGTTGAAGTCTGCATCTCAACGTGTCATACAAATTTAAGACTTGGTTCACCAATTGCTTCAAAGACATCTCCATCTGTAGATCCTGCTGGGACCCTAAACTTCAGATGTCTTCTTTGATCCTGTCTCCCTTCTCAAGTAAGTTTTCCCTTCAGTCTTCTCTATTTTCATAAATAGCGCTGCACGTAGGCTGTAGTTCTGGGTCACTTTTGCATTTCCTTTTCCTTTACTTCCCGTATTGAACCGGGAAACACATTGCACAAGGTCTTTCAACACGTGTTCAACACCATCACTGTTCTGACAGCCACCGTCTCAACCTGTTGCCTGGCACTTGATCCCTCAGGTCCACATCACTGCAGCAGATTCCAAATTGCTTTCCTAGAAGGTCAAACCCTTCAGTGATTCCCCATTTTCTACTGGTACGTTCTTTTTTAGCTCTCCCCTCCCGAATCCTGACGTGGTGGGTCCATTGCTAACTTGCCTTTGACTGCCTTTGGAAAGAACAGCTCTGTTCCAGCCAGCAGAGGCAGCCTCTCCCTGACATGTCAACTGCCCTTCCTGGGTCTAAGCCTTGGATGAGGCAGCCTCTGCCCGCTCTTCCCCCCTCTCCTCTGCGCCCTAAGTGCTATTGTCCCTGGAGCCCAACCATCCCACCATTTCCCTTTTGAGGTCTTTTCTGCTATTTTCTCCATCTTTGATATCTTCCAGCACATATTGTCTGGACCTCTTGGATAGCACCTCAT
The DNA here is from genome assembly GCA_963575035.1 of Avahi laniger. Classification (NCBI taxonomy): domain Eukaryota; kingdom Metazoa; phylum Chordata; class Mammalia; order Primates; family Indriidae; genus Avahi; species Avahi laniger. The sequence goes on along the minus strand of CAUYSK010005326.1, from coordinate 22,888 downwards.
CAGACGTTGCCTGGAATTTTTATTCTGTGGTTTCATTAGGCTCTGCTGTCAGATCGTGCAGGGCTGGGACCATGTCTTAAACTTCTTCTGTCTGACCCAGAGCATCTGGCGCAGTATGACACACACACAGGGTGTCAGTACTCTTGTGTGTGCGAGATGGCTAGCACGCAGGAACGTTTTACTCAGAATGGTACTGGTGCATCTCCTCACGAATAAATACCTTCTCTAAGCTCAGCTCTCTGACTGGGCGGGAACACAGAGTTTCCAAGGCTGTGCGTGGGTGACTCGCCTAGCTCCTTCTTTGAGAAGTGCAAGGTTTATCATTGTGTTTCCACAGCCGCTCTCTTTTGTTCCCTCAACGGGCACTTTGATCTTACCACTGCTGCTCGCCCCAAATGCAGGGCTAACATGTGTGTGTCAGCCATGGCCCCCACTGGAGAGACGGATGGGGTCCAGGAGGCATTGCATAATTCAGGATGATAAATGAATATTAGTCCTTATTTAAATAGTTAAAAAAAAAAAACAAAAAGCACTAGTAGGGCTTTATTTTCCTGCTTATGGAATGAGTGAGATTCCTGGCAGAATTCACAAAATTACTTTGTTTCAACTTCTCTGTGTAGGAAAAAAAAAGGAGATTATAGTTTCTGTTCCTTTCCTGATAGCAGGAGTAGATCTGGTAGATGGTTTCTGGGGAGAACGCTTTCTGAACGGATTGGGGGCCTTTCCCAACCTCCCCTCCTGTCTGTGAACGAGCCCCAGCACTCTACCTAAATTCACCAGGAATCAGGAGGCAGTTCTGTATCTCACTTCCTCCCCGAGGCCGCAGGAGCACCCAGGTGTCTCCACATCTCTGTCTCTCCACTTCACCCTTGGACTCTTTCTCTCTGCCCAGCAACCTTGTGGCCAGCCCCACGTGTGCCTGGTTGGCACAGCCAAAGCTTTGGGTCTCTTTCCAAAACCCTCAAACTTGCCTTCGGCTGACAGTTTGTCCCGGACCACGCTTGGTGTACCATTCCGGACCCCGAGTGTCCAGGATGGGAGTTCACACCAAAAGAGTCCTTTGTTAATTCATTTTTGCATTTTCTCTGAAACGTTCACATATATGTGCCCCTTCAAACCCAGATGCAGGATGACTGGGTATCTAAACAACAGGAGATGCAGGAGAAACCTGTCCTCGCCCTGGGGTCTCCTGTTCTTTCCTTCCTGCTGAGCTCAGTGGTTCACTCGCCTCCTGTACCTCCAGTGATCAGTGACCACAGGGCATGGATCTGCTCCTTCTAAGGTCAGTTTTCTTTCACCCCATCTTTTATACAGATGATCAACAAGCCCCTTCAAGCCCTGAGACCCCCTCAGCAGCCAAGCCAGCAAGTCTAGAGGGGAGGTAAGACAGGTTCGGTGACAAGAGAGAGCAGCTGGTGGAAAAGCTATCGGCAGGTTTCTGCACGAGAGGCAGAACCATGAGGCCGGCCCACTTGGCCTGAGTTGCAGAGCAAAAGAGGGGCAGTGGGGATGGGAGTGGAGGACTCTCCTTGCTCCTGCCTCTCCACCCTACTTTCACTGTTTTCTCACAGGGGAAACTGCTAGCAACAACTTCTACAGCACAACACCTTGTCAGCATCTTTTTGTGCATGTTTTGACCCAGAGAGGGTTTTGTGTTTCAGACATCTTTAGAGACTGTAGCTTTATTCACATACAATGCAATTTAGAAATGGTGTAGTCAAATAATCAGGATGTGAATTAGCAGAAAGGCACGTACAGGGAATACAGCTGGGTGGGGAGGGGCAGTAGCCAAGTCAGCAGAACAGCAGAACAGCAGGGTTGCAGAGGTGAGACGTTCAGACACGTATGGGGTGCTACTGCTTAGGACGAGTATTTCCCTTGGTTAGGATGGAAGCTCTAAATCCAAGGTCAGCCAGAACCTAGCTTGGCTGCTATGACCAGATTATAACATGCGAATAAAGCCCACTTCATCTGATTTTTCACCTCTTCTTCCTGGGGGAGGCATTGCTGTCTTCTGTCTCAGCAGCACAGTGCTTCCTGTAGAGTAGATGTTGAATATATATGGAACGTTTTCATGAATGAGCAAATGAGTAGACACATGGGGAACTTTTGTTGCTGGCACACTACAGACAGGTAAGGGAGAGACTCCAATCCTGGCTAACTAGCTTGCTCAACTGGGATGTTATCTAATCCCTGGAGGATTATTCCAAGGTGGTATAACATTTTTATTGAGAAAGAATAACCCGGACATGATGAACTTAACTCAGATTTAATAATTTCCATTAAGAAGTATTCTTCCCACCTCCTTATTCATCTGAGAAATAAAGGAACGCAAAAGGTGATCATGATAGAGCCTGCTAGCTGATTGTCACCTCCCAGGCAAGATTGTATTTCTTGGCTCTCTTTCCAGGTAGGGCCAACCAGGAAACTGACTCCTCGCCAATAGAGTACAAGCAGAAGTAATTTCTGCCACTTTCAGGCCAGCTTCATTAAAAATTATCTCATGCTTCACCCTCCATGTTTGTCCCCCAGTTGGCGAGTTGCAGGTGAACATGGTGGCTCTTGGGGTCAGGGACCGGGAAATGGAGGGGCCACAAGTAGGTGGGAAACTGGGCCCCTGACTCACCACTTGACGGAGAACCTCAAATTGACCAGGCAACGTGTTTGTTACTTCATGTGAATGAGAATAAACTCCTGAGATTTGGATTTGCCATAGTAGCTAGCACTATCAGAAATGATCTGGAAATATAATCGTGCCGTGTTATAGAGAAGACCATGCTCCCCTACTATTCTGCAGGGTAAATAAAACCAAATTGCTCTCTGAGTGCTTCAGGCCTAATGGCTTAATTATTGAAACTTTTAAAGTTGATTGCTCTAAAGGTTTTTGTTTTTGCTTGTTTGTTTTTCTTTTCCTACTAATGTCTAAGGAAAGTGGTTAAGAGCCTTAGGAGGGGAATGTAAAGGAGGAATAAGACCCTGACCTTATTCCTATGGCCCTTCCAGCTGATTCTGATACTTCTGACGTTAGTTAGTGACTTCGTTCTAACATTCTGAGCGCCTGACCTCGGCTTAGGACTGGATTCAGAACGCTCACGTGCTCAACTTGCTCGTGTTAAACCATTCAATTCCGTCTAGGTACCAGTCTGTATTGTTTTCAATTATGCCCTAGTAACCTGCCACAGTTTATTACTTAGTTGAGTCGATTTTGGTGTTCCTGACTCTGCACCCGGTCTTGATTCACATTAGGCCGGCCACAGTGATTAACCTGCAGAGGCCCATTTTGTGGTGAAACTAGAGTTTGTGTTAGTTCGCTAAGCAGTGAGGAGAAACAACATGTACTGGCTGAAGAGAGGTCAAACAACAAAGCAGTTCATAGCAAAAGTACACTTTGTGTGCTATCTACTGCCCCCAAAGTCTGCCAATCATAAGTCACACAGGGTGAAAGCCCCCGGTTAGATAGTAGTGATGGCAGCTTATTCTTTGCTGATGGGTTCCAGGTGCCTCCTCCATGCCTCATTAACAGGACATGCCTCATTATTTCAAAGCCACAGTTCCCAGGAGGAACCCCAATGGGAGGAATGAGCTGCATTGTGACATCTGAATGGGACCAAAATGTTTACACTTGAATAATGTAGCCGACAGACATGTATGCAGTCACTTATAGGTATACGTATAGGTATAGACAGCTGTAGATGAGAAGAGGCATAGAGAAAGATATCTGAAGCTATTAACCACATACATAAAGTACCTACTGTGTATAAGGCACTGAATTAGATATGTTTGGAAGGATACATGGACAGGATGGGCAAAAAAAAAAAAAAAAAGTGAGGCATTGTCCTTACTCTGAAGAACTCTAGGGTCTAATGTGAAAAAAAGATACAGAGATAGTTACAAGGTGTTAAATGCAGCAATACAGACGTCAATAGGCACTACTAGCGAGGTGAGATAGGAAAGACTTCCCGGAGGAGGTGACAAATGAGCATGGTGGGGTAAATAGGAATTTGCCAGTCAAAGGTAAGTGATTGGTTGGGGGTGAGGAGGTGCCATACAGCTTTCCAACACATGACTCAGTTTCAGCAGACATGAAAGTGCACACACATACACACACAAAGGAAAGGGTCTGCAAAAGGTTTGTGGAAAATGCATATTAGGAAACACCATGCATGAATTTTCAAATTTTTTTCACCAAAATAAACTTGTACCAACTTGTTATAAAATTTATGAACATGATCTAGTTTGAGGCATAAGAAGGATAAAGCATCAGTTTGAAAAGAGCCCTTATCAGAGCAACATGATTCTGCTAAAATTTGAAGCAATAATGAATATCAAATTTATGGTGAAGCTTTAGTGGAAGAATGGTGAAGTCATCGATGCTTTATAAAAAGTTTATATGGATAATGCCTCAAAGAAATTAGCAGTTTACAAATGGAAAACTCATTTTAAGAAGGGATGAGAGGATGCTGAAGATGAAGCCCCCAGTGGCAGATCATCCACATTAATTTGTGAGGAAAAAATTCATCTTGTTCATGCACTAATTGAAGAGGATGGATGATTAACATCTGGAACAATAGCCAATGCTATAGACATCTTAATTGGTTCAGCTTATACAATTCCTACTGGGAAATTAAAGTTGAGCAAGCCTTCCACTCAATGGATGCCTAAACCATTGCATCCATATCAGCTGCAGAGAAGAGAAGAGCTATCAATCGAAATTTTAAACAAACAGGATCAATATCCTAAAGCATTTCTTTGAAGAATTATAACAAGAAATGAAACATGGCTTTGCCAGTATGATCCTGGAAACAAAGCACAACCAAAGCAAAGGCTACCAAGAGGTGAAAGTGGTCCAGTCAAAGCAAAAGCAGACCTGTGAAAAGCAAAAATCATGGCAACAGTTTTTTGGAATGGTCAAGGCATTTTGCTTGTTGACTTTGTGGAAGGCCAAAGAATAACAACATCTGCTTGTTATGAGAGTGTTTTGAGAAAGTTAGCTAAAGCCTTAGTACAAAAGTGCCCAGGAAAACTTCACCATAGAGTCCTTCTCTACCATGACAATGCTCCTGTTCCTTCCTCTCATCAAACAAGAGTAATTTTGTGAAAGTTTCGATAATAAATCATTAGGCTTCCACTTTACAGCCTTGTTTTGGCTTCTTTTGGATTATTTTTGTTTCCTAGTCTTAAAAATATCTTTAAAGACTGTCCATTTTTCTTCAGTTAATAATGTAAAGAAGTCTGCATCAGCATGGTTAAATTCCCACGACCCTCCGTTCTTTACAAATGTATTAAATGGCTGGTATTATCACTTACAAAAGTGTCTTGAACTTAATGGAGCTTATGTTGAGAAATAAAGATTACATTTTTTGTTTTTATCATTTAATTTCATTTTTTCATGAACTTTTTGAAGTCCCCTCATATACATGTGTACACAAGGGCTATCTGGAAAATATCTAGCCATGTAAATGTTCTCATTACATCAATAATGACTGGATAGTTTCTGGACAGCCCTCAAATATTTCATGTGTGGCATATTTACAACAATGTTTAGGATTTCTGTGAGAGTATGGGCTATCTCATTTTTTGAAATTATATTTTCATGAGATGATTTATTAAATAATTAAAATGTTTTTATTATGATTTTCCATATTTATAGTCTCAAATAGGGGAGAAAATACAATCCTTTGTCGGTTTATGTAGCTCAATTTGAGTTCAAATAATATAACCATAACTATAATTTTTTTTAACATAACTATAACTTATTGAATATCTTTTATGTACCAGAAACTTCACATTTAATTATCACAATTTAATTAATTATATATTTTAATTGCCATTTTATGTATTAGGACTCTGAGGCTCAGAAAGATTAAGTGACTTGTAAATGGTCTTACTGCTTAGAGATAAAACAAAAAAAATGCAGAGTAACAAAAAAAGGTCTATACACATATGGTCAATTCATTTTGATAAAGTCATTATCATCATTTGATGGGGAAAGAATAGTCCTTGAAACAAGCAGTTTGGTTCAATTGGTGATACCAGTAGGAGAAATAATCAGTTCAAATCACATGATACGTAAACATGGTCATTGGACCTTGTGACGGTTGTTACTAATGTATGAGTTCTCATCTACGGAATGTTTTTAAGACATTATATCTTGCTGGTCTTTGATTGTTTATGGTAAACAAACCTGGAATCTATGGTTTTTTGTTAGAGAATGTTTGTATCACCCAAATAATTACTAGGCAATGCTGGAATATAAAACACAGAAGACACATGAACAACTAGCTCCCTTTGTGGAAGTGGTGGCGTGTGTCACCTAGAAATCTCCTGTGTCAATTCTGGGTGGGCACACATCCTGATGGAGAAGAAAGGATATGAGGGCGCTGCTGGCATTCCTAGCTTCTCCATGCCTCGCTCATGTCTTACTACTACCTATCTTAAAATTTTTAGTAAAGTTTGATATTGAGTAATAGCTGATTCTTGTCAGTATAATTATACAATGTGTCTTACTGTTATTTCCAATCTATTTACATTTAATGTAATAATTCATATGCTTGGGTTTAAATTTATCATTTTCCTATTTATTTTCTATTTGTCTTTTATGTTTTTTGCTCATGTTTCTCTCTTTATGTGTTCTTTTACTGAAATATATTATGTTGTCCCATTTTTTTTCTCAATTATCTCTTAAGAAATAACACTTTTTACTATTTTTTAGTGTTTGCTCTAAGGATAAAAATATGCACTCTTAACTTCTAAATCCCAGAGAAATGAAAATTTGTGTTCACATAAAAATCTATACACAAATATTCATAACAACATTATTTGTAATAACCTCAAATTGGAAACAGCCAAGATATCCTTCAATGGATGAATGGTTAAACAAACTATGGTACCTCCATGCCATGGAAAACTATTCAGCATTATGAAAGGCACAAATTATTGATACATGCAACCACTTGTGTGAATTTCCAGAGAATTATTCTGAGGGAAAAAAAGCCAATTCCCAAAGGTTACATGCTGTATAATAACATTTACATAAATTGTTTAATGACAAAATTTTAGCAGTGGAGAATAGACTAGTGGTTGCTAAAGATGAAAGAATGGGAGAAGGAAGCTGAGTATGGTTTTAAAAAAGCAACAGGAAGAATCCTTGTGGTTAGCCTTGACTGTGGTGGTGAGAACACAAACTGACAAGTGATAAAGTTATATATAACTAAATACACACACAACTGAGTATGGGAATGCTGACACTGCCACCATTCTCAATGTTCCTAATGTTTTAAATTACAGTGTACTAAATAAATATCAACTGTACTATTTTTAAAATTTTGCTATACATTCATATAATCAATGTAAGAGAGTTAATATTTTGACAACAATTTTTCAAAGTCATGGAGTAATCATAACTTTTTCCATTAATTATTAAAATCACTTTGCCTAGCTTCAACGTGTCCATTTTTATGACCCCACACTACCACACAAAGTGAGGACTACCTGTAGTCAGATGGATTTTTTAGGAAATAATGAGAAGAAAAAAAAAATCCTAGTATTCTACGTTTACTTAGAATTGAGTGTCCACCTGATGCCAAATCCTTATGCCGTATGTCTACTGGTGAAAAAGTTTTTCAGTGTTAATTTACCTAGATATGTCCGTATTTCACTCTCAGTTTTGAAGAATATTTTCACTGGGTGTAGAACCTATGGAGAGTTCTAGGTTGAGGGCTGATTTTCCTTCAGCAATTTAAAGATGTTGTTCCATTGTTTTCTGGCTTCTATTATCTTGATAAATCAGAAATAAATCTGGTGGTCATAAATGATATTTTTCTAAATGTAATATGGACTCCACTCCATCTCCCAATGCCCTGAGCTGTTTCAAGATTTTCTCTTTTTCACTGGTTTTTAGCAATTTTCCTCTCCATATTTGTCCTGCTTGGGTTTTTGAACTCTTGGATTTGAAAGTGATTTTTCATCAGATTTAGCAAGTATTCAGTTATTGCATTTCTTCAAATATTTTTTTCTGTCCCATTTTCATTCTCTTTTCCTCTAGACACCTATTATATGTATGCTGGACTGTTTGCACTTGACCTATGGATCTCTGAGGCTTTGTTCATTTTTCTCCAATTACTTTTCCCCTCTTCTTAAAATTGAATACTTTCTATTGATAGCTTCTCAAGTTTATTGATCTTCTGTCATCTTCAATCTGCTGTTAAGCTTATCCAGTAATTTAAAAAAAATAGCTACTGTACTTTTTCCTTCTAGAATTTTCCTGTGGTTCCTTTTTTCTTTTTAATTATTTCTCTGCTGAAATCCTCATATGTTTTCTCATTAAGACCATTTTTCCTTGAATTTTTAGAAGTTCTTTGAACACATTTATAAAAGTTGCTTTAAAATCTTTGTCTGCTAAAGCCAACAGCTTGATCATTTGATGGTATGTTTTTATTAACTATTTTTTTTTCTGGACTATGGGTCATATTTTCCCATTTCTTTGCCTATCGAGTTTAGCAGGTATTGTTGATGGTACATTGTAGAGACTGGTTTCTGTAATCATTCTCTGAAAGTGATCATTTTTATTTTAGAAGGCAGTTCAGTTACTGACTAATGGCCTTGAACTTACACAGACTTGAATTTATGCTTTATTGGGATAATTTGTGGAAAGGCCAAAGTATTTCCAAAATCCCTCTAACTTAGCAATACTCAACTCCCAAAGTTTTTTCTGATAACTTTATCAGTGTTTGCTTTTAGACTTTGGGGTCTAGCATGCTCTACTCTAGGACTTCGTCCTTACTCCCAAAGAATGACCTTTCTGGTGTGTCAGCTGGACTTCTGAAGAATTAACAAAATGTTGATGAAATCTTTCCACTGGGGTGGGCCAAGGCTCCCCAGAACTGCTTTACCTTTAATATCTCTCTTCTATTACCAACCTATAGCATTTATTCTCTAGTAAACTCTGTCTAGACTCACCCTGGATACATACAACCTAGCCTTTGGCCACAGACTTGTGGAAAACCCCTGTAGACTCATGCCCTTCTCCCCTTCACCCCCCAGAAGTGCAGCTTCCTCCCCTCTGGGTCTTTGCCTTGCGGATCCCAGCCTCTTCCACTCCTCCAAGCTCTGAACTCTGCATCTTTAGCTCACTGTGTTATGATTGGACTCCAACTTGTGGTGCTAAGGTCAAAATATTATCCATAAACAGAGATCTAAGGAAACTATGGGACTCCACTCATGACTGTCCCTTCTCTCAAAGACTGGAGTCTGGGACTGACTGTGGCCCAATGCCTGAAAACAATTGCTCCATATATTTCACTCTGTCGTTGTGGTTATTTAAGGTGGTAGAGCTAATCCAATACTAATTAATATGTCTTATTCAGAAGAAGCAGTCTCATGCTCCATTTTGAGTTGTTCAATGCCTAAAGGTCCAGGTCAAATGTGTGGGAAAGGAAAATTAATTTGCCACTACCTTGGTCCCTGGAACATCATCTACAAGAGAGCTCCTGATACTTTGTCAGTCATTTTCTACTCAGTCTTTCTCTATTCATACGACATTAAGACTGAGAACATGCTGTTGTAATATTTTTTAGGAGTATGTGTGAAGTTCATCCTCATGTTCAACGAACCTAGGAATAAACCCTGGTTTTCATATACTATATGGGCATTGCACAGGTAGTTTCATGAGAACATTAGCATGAGAAAACAACAAAATAAACAAAACTATATTTCCTTAGTTCTAAGATGCACATTAATTGCCCCTCCTATTTTAATGATTCTGAAATGTGTTTTACAATAGAACTTTAAATTTTCTTCTGTCTCTAAATAAATCTGATCTAAACTTCATAATTTGTCTTAATACCAACAGAATTTATCATCAAGAAGATATTGGCAGGCCTCTAGTAATTTGCACTCTATTCAGTTACTATTCCTTTTGGCTCCAAATTTTCCAGTGATTTTTCATATAGTGTTAGTAGAAATTTTCTCCTTTCTTCCTTTCTTCACAGAAGATAAAACAATAGGAAATTGATTTTTTTTAAACAGCAGTGGATTTAAAGAAGCCATCAGGAGAAATACACTGACTTCAAAGTAGCTGTGAGATGTTGAACTGCATCTGTAGGTAAAAGTTCGAGATTATCTTGTCTAAATTTTGTTAAATATAGGATAAAACGTGATGATGACAGATGGAGGATTAGGAGGTGTCTTACCTGAGAATAGAAGAATTGACCTGAGGACTCTTGAGACCTGAAGACTTATTTTAAATTCTATAATTTCAATTCCAAATTTTTGATCCTCTCATCAAATATTTTCTGACCAATATAGATTAGCTCAAATTAAGAGACAGTTTATTATGGAAGATTGATTATGGGCATATTGTTCACCCACTATGGAACAACATTTCCCATCACATTGCCATTTCTTGTTTAAGGAAAGAAATGCATCTCCTGTCTTGACATGTTTATCATCGTGTGCCTGAGATAATTATCTCTATGGACCCAGTTCAGGTCCTAAAACTGATAGATTATTATCATGTCCTCCAGAAACATTGCATGCCATGTATGTGCAGCTATGTGTCAAAAGAAAAATACTTTTTGAAGTCTTTATCTGTGTAGTTTACTGGAAATTGCCTATTGAAGACTACTTCAATTCATGACAGCATGTGTTAAGACTATGCATATAGCTTTACATATATATATTACTTTATATGTATTTACATAATATATAAAATATAATGAGTAATATATTATATGTAACCTATATGAGTATGTGTATTGAGTTTGGTGTTTTATGTAGCTTAAAGTTACTGATGACCTCATCAACTTGATCTCTTAGCTGAGATCTGAGATGTTCTATTTCTCATCTGTTTATTGCTAATTTTTCTCTGTGTCAGGTTCAAAATTTAATAACTCTTTTCTCCTTCTGTCTGTGTCTTCTAATCTAAACCCTTAAGGCATCTTAGCAGCTAACAGGAGAGATAAGCAGCATTCTCTCTGTAATTGGCAAAGTTAGGGCACTCCATTTTCATTACAACTTTAAATCTGCCAAAACTCCCCTACTGGCACAGAAACTCAGGACAAAACATCATCAGGAAGGATTTCATCCGAACCACCGGGTTGTCATTCGTCTCTTTCAGAGAGGGCCCAGCCTAGCCATTCAGAGCTGGAGCTACCAACTGGAAAATGATGGGGTTGGAGCTAGCGCTCAACCCTCCCACAAATGCTCCTTGTTCCTCAGGTCCTTTTGAGCATTGTCTTTTTTCCTGTTTCCAAGAATTATACCCAGAGCTTGGTTCAGTTGATATATTGAATGATTGATGATGTTTCCGGGCTGACATGAAAACGAGCTGAGTGGATTCGGGTCTAACTACATGGCAAACGGCCCTTTTGAACATGTTTTAAGCTCTATTTCTTTTAAAAATACTATGAGACACAAGAAATGTGAGATACTTGATGCCTGCTTTTTAAAAAATGGAATGTGGTCATTACAGCACATGAAAAATGGGATAAATAAAGAAGGAGGCTACACAGGAGGCCTGCGAGTCCAACTACAACCCACAGTTCTAATATCTTGTTGCTTGGATTCCAAGTCTTATGTGTAATTTTTTTTCCAGTCTTGGAGACCTTTAAATCCCCAGGGTTCCTAGTCAGTTATATGCGGTGTGTTCTCTAAATTCCCCTGGCAGACATTTTCTCACATGTTAGGAGGTTAAAAGGAATAGGGAAAAAACTCTCCAAAACATAAACCCCGAACTAAAGAACATAAGTAAGAAATGTTGAAGCCAGGAGCCTGGTTACCGTGGCAACTCAGGTTTGCCAAGTTCCCTCTCAGAGAGCTGGACCTCTGCTTCAATTGGTTGCTTCTCGGATGGGCCTGGACCACCAGGTGTGCTGCTGGAGCCAAGCGCATTGAAAGGGAAAGCTCGATTTGGCGCGGTCCCTTCTCCTGGGAGCATCCTCTCCATGAGAGCTACTGATTCCTTTGTCTGGCTCCATCTACAGCCCACATCCTTTCTGTGGGGAAGGGAGAGAAGGCCAGAAGTTTCTTGGCTATCACAGCTGAGAAGAGGCTTGGGGAAAACGTGGGGAATTATCTGGTCTCTACAAGGAGAAGACTCTGTGGGACCTTGGTAAGCAATTTTCTGTCTGCTGCTGATACTCTTCTCAACAAACATTTCTGGCATTTTGTCCCAGGGACAGGGAACCACACTACTTTTTGGGAATGAAAAACGGAGCAAATAGACCTTACCTTTAAGGTTCTTATGGTCTTACTGAAAAGCCACGGCATATTACGGGAGGAAGCGATCAGTGCAGGTGATATTTTTGCAAGTGCAGGAGAACGCTAAGGGCAGGTGGCTGGACAGTCGGAGAAGGCAGAGCTAGAGCTGCGTGTGGGAGGAGAGCAGCAGGGACCAGGTGCTGTGGGGCACACTGGGAATAAGTCAGGGACATCAGTTGGAGTTCAATTCTGGGGCTCCTTGAAAGTAAGACTAAAGGATTAGCGAAGAGCTGCTGAAGGGGTTTCAGCGAAGAAGTAGATTCATGAAGACAAGCTTAGTGGAAATTTCACCTGGATGGTAAACCCTTACAGAGAAAGATGTTGGAAGGAGAAGAACCAAAAAAAGGAAGCTCACATGATACTTGATTGGTTTGATTTTATTTACTCCTCCGTGGAAGCCGGATTTCATCCTGGATGCTTCACAGGGAAGGTAGAACTATTCTCGAGCCAAGGTTTCCTTAGCTCCTTCAGAGAAGTTAGCTTCTGAGTCCATTGGATAGGTTTTTGGTTTGCATGTCTCAAGACCCATCATCTATCTGTCAAAAACTAATTTTCACACTTACATAGACATTATTTATCTCAGAGAATGGAAGTTTGGTATTTTCCCTAGCAGGAAATTACATGTTTAACTCCTTTGAGCTGATCCTCCTCCCTAGCCATGCCAAGAGGCCTGTCTCCCACCAGGGGATACAGTCCTGTGCCCCCAAAATAAATGCTTTTATTTCAACTGCTGTGATTGGCAGGAACAGCCAGGGCCCATCCCAGTGCACAGGTGGACACAGGAGATGCTACCACCAGACATATGGAACATACCACTGGCACCACTAGCTGTTCTTTTCTCTTACCACAGTTCCAATGATCTGAGCTGACATTCTGTATAATGTGGCTGCATGCCAGACATTACAATGGAAGGAAAACAGGGATATGGAGGGGTGAAGTATCATAACCAGGCAGGCAGAGGGTTTTCTTGTTTATCAAGGAATCAGTACTTGTACATCTCATTTTTTCCAATCTAAAACACATTGCTTTCAAATATGTATATAGCTGTGACTCAACTAATAAGGATCCTTAGGGAAAGAATAAATAATAAATAAATAAATAAATAATTTTTAAGTGCCTCTGTTTCAGTTAATCATCATAAGAACCCAATGAGTAGCCGTTATTATTCTAATATTCTAGATGAGGAAACTGATGTTCAAAGACATTAAGCAACTGTCTGAGGTCATGTAGGTAGTGGCTGTGGGAAGAAGGGTTTAAATGTGTATCTAACTGGATGCCATGTAGCCTTGCCTATTCATTGACCATGTCTCTAAAGGAGAATTTGTAATTAACATACAAGATGCACTTAAAATAATACCTCTAAAGAGCCTGGTGAAGCTCGGATATATTATGACTCATAAGAACTAAAATACTTTCTCAGTGACCCCTTATACAGGGGATTGCAAACTCAGAAGCCCATGTTGTTCAGGCAGGAGGTATAGAGGCACAAATTGGGCTCAGTGAAAGAAAATGGGAAATGGCTTGGGGGGAACTGGAGCCTCCTGCCTTACTAACAACTACAAAATCGGTGCTTTTAAAAACACTCTGTGGTTCAATGAAACATTTCTGTAATCATTTGTTTATTATGAAGCACCCTAACTTTTCAAGTGATGAATGTACAAAATTATCATATGTATTTTCTCCATCATACATGTTAAAAAGTTAAGCTTCAAATCAGAGCTTTGTATGTATATGAACTAGTTGGGACCAAATCAGAGAGAACACAGTATTATTATTTTTAAATTTAGCTTCAGTGCAGTTACACTAGATGTATTAGGACAATGTCGTAAGATCCAACCTTGTGCTGGCTGACTTGGAGATGAGACACATCATGCCGGGCTACACAGCCAGTCAGCCATGAAGTTTGCACCGAAGCTCAGGATACAAGGGTCAGGATTGCTGATAGGAGCTCTCAAATCCAACACAGGAAAGGTGGAGATGCACGTCTTACTAGACAGAAGCCACACAGGCTTTGGTAGCAAAGGACACACCAGGCCAGACATGGGAAGGTAGAGCAAATGTGTGCAATTTTCTGTGTAAAGAGTTCTAGCATGAATACTTATAAGGACATGTCAGCATCTTCATGAGATCAAAAAGATATCAGTTGATGAGATTATGACCTGATTCAGCCTCTGTGGAAAACAATCTGGTGGTTCCTCCGAAGTTAAATACAGAGTTACTGTAAGATCCAGCAATTACACCCCTAGGTATAGGGTGCAGTTTGGATGTTTGGCCCCTCCAAATCTCATGTTGAAGTTTGATTCCCAATGCTGGAGGTGGAGCCTGACAGGAAGTGTTTGTGTCACGGGACAGATCTCTCATGAATGGCTGGGTGCCATTCTCAAGGGCGAGTGAGTTCAAGAACTAATGAGCGAGCTCTTAGTCTGTGAGTTTACGCAAGAGCTGGTTGTTTAAAAGAGCCTGGCACCCCTCCCTGCTCCTTCTCTCCCATGTGACACATCAGCCCCCTCTTGGCCTTCCTCCATGAGTGGAAGTTTCCTGAAGCCCTCACCAGAAGCAGATGCTGGGGCCATGCTTCCTGTACAGCCTGCAGAACCGTGAGCCACATAAACACTTTTTCTTTATAAATTACCCAGCCTCAGGTATTCTTCTATAGTAATGCAAATGGACCAAGACATCATGCACCCCAAAGAATCAACAACTTGTATAGGAATGTTCATGTACAGCTCAAACAAAAACTTGAACAGGAATGTCCATAACAGCACTATTCACAATACCAAAAAGAGAGAGAGGACCCTAACGTCCATTAATAGATGAATGAATAAACACAATGGGATGTATCCATACAATGGACGTTATGAAATGGGATATTATTTGGCCACAAAAAGATACAAAGTACCAATACCTACTACAACATGAGGAACCTTGAAAACAACAGCTAAGTAAAAGAAGCCAGCCATAAAAGACCACATGTTGTATGATTTCTTTTATATGAACTGTCCAGAATTGTGCCTAAGCTATAGAGATGGAAAGTAGATTAGTGGTTGCTTAGGGCTGGGGAGGATGGGGGTGCAGGAGGTTATAGCTGAAAGGCATGGGGTTTCTCTTTGTGGTGATGAAAATGTTTGAAAATTGACTGTAATAATCATTGCACATACCTGTGAACACACCAAAAACCATTGAATTGTAAACATTAAATGAGTGCATTGTATGGCAAGTGAATTAAATATCAATAAAGCTTTTTTTAAAAAAAAAAAAAAGAAATAAAAAGACTGTCTCACTTTAACGGTGGTGAAATTCACTCTCACTTCCAGTAGTTCTGCATTTCTTGTTTCAGGCTTGTGTGCCACCAGTTGATTACGGTAATGGTCTGTGCTTGGGTGGCACCTTCCTTTCAAGAATGTCAAATAGTTTGCAAACACTAATTAAGCCTGTACTGTGGGCAGATTGGTAAACATTGTTTTACCTCTCACAAACATTCAAGCAAAGCTCCCTCAGGGATCCCTGCATTGATGCAACCGATCTAACCCACTTCCTCTGGCTGCTTGGCTCCAGAGCATTTTTAAGGATGTGGGAAGGAAATCCGTGCTTACCGAATGTTTGCTATGTGTTTCCCATTGTCATAGGAACTCCTGTGAGCACTTCACATCATTTAACTTCTCACATCAACTCAGGAAGTGAGAATTGCTGCCACTATATGTCATTTGGGGAAGTTGAGATCCAGTGAAGTTGAGTGTACTAGTCAGGGTTCTTGGTTCCAAGCAATAGAAGTCAACTCCAATAGTCCAAGCAGCAAAGGGGTTTATCGAAAGGACACATAACAGCACACACAGTCAATAGGAAGTTGGAGCACACGCCGGGCACTAAGTGGTACGAGGAAGCTAAGACCACAGAAGGTCATACCACGAGTACCACCACCGCCTGTGCCTGCCACAGGGCCATGTAGGAGTTGCCAAGCCTGGGCACTCGGGGCCAATTCCCTGGAGCTGTGATTGAACTGCTGCCCCTGTGGTTAATCTCTGACCGTCTCCATGTTTTGTTCACTCCTTTAACAGTCAAAGTTCTAAGCTCATGTGTCCAATTTGCCAAACTACGCCACCATACTCTATGGCCAAGGTGCAGAGAGAGGGAATGCCTCTCCAATTTACCTTTCCCAGGGGAAGGAGGACCTACCTCAGCCTCACCCAAAGTAGGTGAAGTTCAGATGCTGGGTGGCCAAAATGACACAGAACACATAAACACAATTCTTCTAAAACTGGGGCTATTTCTATTGCATCATACAGTGATCAAGCTTTATGTTACTAATATTTTACTCTGTAACAGAGGTAATGGCCTGAAAAAGGGTAAAATGTTTTATGAGCCATCCTTTTTAAATCCCCTTACCCTTTTACTGAATTAAAACCTGTATCCCTGTCCATGACCAGTAATCAGAGGGCAGGGGAGTGTCCCTTGTTTTTTATACCACAAGCTATGGCTCAACGGAACTGTCCAAGTGGAGGTCATGAGATTGTCTTCACTGGAGATGCTACAGTTAAACAGCAATAGCCCAAAGCTGAAAACTCCTTTTAAAAGCTCTGGATTTCTGCTTATAGATAGGATGATTTTTTTTTTTAAGACAAGAGTCTGCCATCCTCCTCATTTGCTGGCAAATTAATAAACTTCTCTTCCTTCTCCTTGAACTACTTGTCTTTGTTCTTCTGATGTGGCCTTGGGGATAAGAGCTGAACTTTCAGTAACAACTCCATTGCACTTTACTTGCATCAAATACCTGCGCAAGGTGCTGGCTGACAATATGGAAAAGAGTCACTCCCTCTGTCTCAAACAACTTCAGACCAGTGGGGGATAGGGGAAATGATGAAGGAAAAACACAATGAAAATATCATGTGTTCTATGGAGGTATTTCCACCAAGAGATGGGGAGCTTCCAGGAAAGGCTCATAACCCACACCTGAAGGAGTCAGGGGAGGCTTCCTGAAAGGAGGTGTATCCCAGTTTGTGGACTGACTTAGGTTTTAGCTTTTGACTAAGTCTCTTCCCTGTAGATTGCGTGATTTTTTTTCTTTCTTATTAAGTATTTGCTGAAAACATAAATAATCATCCTAACCACTCGGCATTTAAATCAGTTAAATAAGAGTAGATTTATTACTCTTAGTGAAAAGGATTCTTATTATAGCAAGAATATTATACATGTCAGCAGAGATGGTTCCTGCTCATAGCGGCTTCATCAAGTTATCAGTGCCTCTCCTTGAACCATTATTCATTCGACAGATATTCACTGGGCATCTACTATGTCCCAAGCCCAGTTCTAGGCACTGATGATGTACAATGAGTAAGAAAAAGTGCCCACGTATATCCTAGTGGGGAAGGCAGACAATAGACAAACACATATGCAATACATGTGTGATGTCAGGTACTGCTAAATGCTATGATGAAAAGTAAAGTAAGGGTGAGGGGCTAAACGGCAGTAAGGTTGGATGTCTGAAACTTTAGATAGAATGGTCAGAGCATAACTGAGCTGAGACTAGAAAGTATTTCTTATAATTCAGCTAAGTGAGGAGGCCAGAGTTTGGTGCTTGGATGGGGGTTGAAGGGTGATGGGCATGGCAGTTTCTTTGACTGTGTCAGATCAAAAGTTTCTGAAAAAGTGGAAGGCTGTCTTTAAAAATAACTCTACCCAAACTTAGTGTTTGGGGAAAAAAAGGAAATAAATGAAAGTGACTCTGGCCACTTACTCACTGGTTACTCCAAGACTGTGATGTCCCGTGGTAGGCAGGCACGCCTGGAAGCCAGAGTTCGATAATGACTGGGCTTTAGGTGCAGAAAAATTCCAAGATTGGTTGATACTATTTGCAACATATGAGCCTAAATAGACAAGATAACTAAAAAATGAAAAGTGTTTGGGTTGAACACCAGGATCATCATTTTCTTGTCCCCAAATCAGGGTGGGTACAATATGTTAGGCATTTAGAAGAGCACAAGACAAGCCTGTATATGTGTGTGTGCATGCACATATGTGCACAGAAATACTTAAAACCAGCTTCAAGGACTACTGCAGAGGAGGCCTAAGATTGAGAGGCCTTGAATGATAAGTAGGAAAGAGGTAGACAAAGAAACTCAAGAAACGTATTCCCGGTAAGGCTACAGCATGTGCGGAGGCTCAGAGGCAGTTGTGACCATGAGGGATGTCTGAGGAGTCTGGTTTGACAGGAGCGTAGAGTCAGGTAGGTGAGAAGTGAGAGATAATGTTGGAGAGGTAGGCACAGGCCAGGAGAGGAAGGCCTTTGTGCCAAGCTTAAGAACTTTACCCCTGATGCCCAGCTCATGCTAGGCATAAATACTTGTTGGATCCATACAAATGTGAAGCCCTGGGACACCCCAACTAGCTTTAAGTGGAAGGGTGATAATATCATTAGATGAGTGTATTAAAAGTTTCAGTCTGACAGCAGGACGGAGACATTATTTGAAGTGAGGAAGGTTGAAGTCAGCAACGTTGGTCAGCCTGCAGACTACAGAAATCCAGACAAGAGGTGCAGGGGACTGAGCTGGACCAGTGAGGGACAAGGAGAGAGGGGCAGATAGATGCTCATTTTGCTCTGATGTTGGTATCAGGCATGCTCATGTACAGAGAATTAGGCCAAGAGTATCACCAAACTTATCCCGTTTATGAAAAACTCCTGTGGAAAGTATCTTCTAGATCGGAGGTAATGTTTGTTCTTGATGCAAAGTTTGTGGAGCCCTAAAATATTTTAGTGCATTCAGTAACAGGATGTTTTTAATAGATTATATTTAATTTGGAAAGTTTTCCTCCCAGGGATGTATCTGAGGTAGGTATGCTATAAGACTCAAGGATTTTCGGGCTCTCTGTTTGCTTTCTTATTAGTGTTGGATTGTAACGGAGGTTCCGTGGGAGCACAGAGACATCCTAAGTACCTTCTTTTATATTATTGCCTCTTTGGGTTTTTCATCCTTAAGCATCAGCAGCCAGCCTCCCACCAAATCACTCCACCAACAGATCTCTGTCCTCTTGGAGGCAGACATATTTCATTCCAAGCTCTGTTTCCTCTCATTGAAGCCACAGTTGGAGCATAACGGACAGTGATTTGCTGGTGTTAAATGTCCCAGCTCATGCTGGCTGCCCTGTGCCTAGGTCCCGGCCGAGACCTAGGGCATGGTGTCCGAGATGGGCATCCCACTGCCCTCCTCACTGCCGCTGGGGATCGGCAAAGCTAATTGGTAGGGAAGAGAGTGACTTGTCTCATCCTTAAGATGACCAGGGTATGTATCGCACTGTATTTGGGACATTACAGAGTCAGAAAAATTCCAGACTAGGATCTTCGACCGAGAATGAAAACTCTTTCAGACTCACTCTAGCTCAAAACCAGACTTAGAGTAACTTTGGCTTTGGGATCTCTTCCCTTTCTTCCACAGATTACGTCCTATGATGTGCCAAACACTGTTAAAGACACTGGTGTGCAAAGGAAAATTAACTCCATCCCTGCCCTAAAATTGGTCACAGTCTATTGGTAAAGAATAGTAAATAAACAGATGACTGAAATACAGTAAAATAAGAGCTATGGTAGAGATTTATCTTTTCACTTTTAGAAGGTTGTTTAAAAAAAAACAGAGAGGCTTGTAAATTTCACTTTAATTTCCTGTTAGAGAGTTTATGGATATATTTTAATGTTTCACCAACTCCACATCAAAAAAACAGTTACCTTAATTTTCTAGTCTATATTTCTCCGTAAGAGTCAATTGCCTACTCCAGAAAGTCATAAACACAAGTGCCTGCGAGGGCCGGACAGGTGACATGAAGGCGTGGGTGGGGGAGCTGTGTGGGAGGGTGGAGAATGGGGAAACTGAGGAGCTCTTTATTCCAAAGGGGGCAGCTGCTACTCAGAGCAGGCAGATTGTTACTGGGCAGAAATACACATCCAATGATGCCAGCTCTCATGGCTTTTTAAGAGAAACTGGGTTTTATGTAAAATCTTTGATTTTTAAATGTTAGCAACTAACTCAAATAATTATATAAAAAAAAAGAGACGCAGTGCCAGTGAAACCCCTCCTGGGCAGGACTGCCCAGAGCAAAGGCAGTTCGTGTTCTAAGAGAAAGGTTTGTACGAACTCCTGCAGATGAGTGTGAAGACCGTGGCAGGAACGTCTGGAGTTATCAAATAGCTCTCTCATCACTAAATAATGCCTTTGTTTTGGAAAGACAGAAAGGGAAACTCAAATACTTGTCATTTGTTTTCTTGTCTTTGTTATTGCAAAGCACATTGCAGTATTTGGAAGCTAAACAACTCAAATAAACAGCACTAGTTTTTCTGTGAAGCTAGAAATCCCTGAGCACACCCATGGAGACTTGGGCTGGGTCTAACCATTTTCCTGCACCTCCTGACACCCAAGCCCAGTGAGCTGTCAGGCTCCAGATTCTCCTTTGCAGAAGCAAGTGGAAGGTCTGAGGACTCAGAGGCGTGACTGTCCTTGGACAGGGATCTGCTTGGACAGCAGCTCCACCTGACCTCTGGATCCTTTGACCCTGAGGACCCCGCCTCGCTCCTGTCCGATTCCCATACCTCCATAGCACTGCTGGAAGGCGCTTGTCGGGTGGAGGTGCTGCCTTTAGAGTGGTGCCCCTTCTGGGCCCGTTCTCTGACTCCGAGCATTGCTGAATATGCCCGTGTCTGGCAGCTGCAGGCCGAGGGGACAGACGGACGTGATCCCAGAATATTTGAAATAGAGTTGATGTGACCTTCCTGGGAGGTGAGTGGGAGCAGCCCGGGCCACTGAGAGCAGTGGAGCCTCCCTAGAGGATGGGGTGGGGTGTGCAGGGTGAGCTTCTGCCCAGGGCCCCCTCCTTTGGCCGGCTGTGCTCTCCAGACCGCCGATGGGTGCCAGCTGCCCTTTCGCTGCCCACCAGCCAATGGCTATAAATACAGTCACATTTCCCACATACTGTATTTATGTTTCAGAAAATGTCTGCGTTGCATACGTAATGTAGGAGATATAATTATAATATTTCAAAACTGGCCAAATTTCGTGAAATATAAAATAACAGATGGCACCACATAATATTGGTGCGGTGCGCTTCATTTAAAGCATAACTGGGGCCTGAAAATGTTCCCGTTTGGTGCAGGGTGGGGATGAGGGCATGTGTGTTGGGAGGAAGGGAGCGGAGCGGGTCCCCTTTCTTTGTCTTCTCCAAGCTTTTCTTTCCAAGGAAAGTGGTGTGACAGAGCTATCTGCTCCCAGGAGCCACGAGTCTGGCCTTGCTGATCCAGCAACTGTTTGCAGCCTGGTGTTGCCTTTAGCTGGAGAGAGGCAGTGTGACTTCTAACACTGTAGCTATGGCTCGGACATTGCCAGCCCATCAGATGTTAGACGCCAGTTACACGGGTCGCACTGACCCCTCACAGGTGCCTGTTATTCATTAACCACCAAGAAGCTGTCGCTAAAATTCCAAACCTTTAGATACTTATTCTTCATCTTGGCAGCAGCAGTCACACTGGATGTTCCTATGCGGGTGTGGGTTGTGCAACACGCAGCATTGGCAGGTGGTACTGGCTTTGTTCTGATCCATCGCTTGTTTCCCACCTTCATCCAAAGCCAGCACAGTCTGAGTGCCACTGGTTCTCAATAGGTCCTTGGGACACTGGAGTTTAAGTGTGAAACTAGGAAGCCCTCAAGGGCACAAGCTCATCAGGAGGAAGGTCAGATTAAGAGATACCCACACCACCTCTGCTGCTCAGATCTCCCAGACCAAACCTAAAGGCTGATTGATTCAGATAGATCAGGACTTGTATCACTGCTTACACATTCCACATTCTCCATGTGGTTGTATCCATCCCAATTGCCCTTCCCCTCTCGCTGAAGAGCTCATCCTACTCAGCAATAAGTTTGCAAACCCTTAAGTTGTTCATGAATGATACAGTCATTAAAAGTCACGAGTGCCAGTTCCTGGCTCTGCCGGCCTATGTGTGAAGTCTTTCCTAACTCAGCCTTTACCGGACCAAAGGGTAGCAGAATCAGCCCTGCCTGGGCTGCAATAACAGGCAGGTTGTCTGCATTTGTCCTTCTGAAGGGATCACCGCCCGTCACATATAACCTGGGAACCTGGATATGAGGAAATCGTTGGACGGAAATAACAGATTTCAGCTTAATGTAAGGAAGAACATTCCAGCAATTTGCATAGTTCACAGATTAAAAAGAACTACCCGAAAAGACTGTAGATTCCTCATCCATGGAGAAACCCAAGCTAACCAGGGGTAGGCACTCGGGAGTGGTGACGTGGTAGCGGTCCAGGCCCTGCCTCTCAGGCTGAGGTCCCCAAACCAGCAGCCTCTGGGTGAGTTGTTCCGGGTGTATGTGTTTCATCTGAGCATGGGACGGGTCATAGCACTCGGACCCACTCAGTTCTTATTTGGAGAAACCACACACAAGGAGGGCTTGAGGATATGCCTACCACACGTTCACTCAGATATGTCTTTAATATAGTGAAATTGGAAAGTTTTTCTTCTCGTGGCCAGCTGTCCACGCCGCTCTAACCTGCCGAGGGTGCTGAAAATCACATCGGCAGCCATTGCTTAGAGCGCGAACATTGAAAGGCCCCACGAAAATGATAACATCTTAACTAG